>CAEFZY010009906.1:0-37400 GCA_903066815.1 Brachyrhaphis roseni | reverse complement strand
CCAGGGTGACCCCGCCTCTCGCCCGGAACGCAGCTGGAGAGGCACCAGCACCTCCCGACCCCATTAGGGACAAGGGTGCAAGAAAATGGATGGATGGATGGATGGATGTTCTTGTCATATATAACTACAGTGGACTTATGAAAGCAAGGAAGGAAAGAAGAAACAAGAAAGGAAACAAAGAGTGAAGGAGGGACAGTATGAAGAATGTGAAGACACGTCATGGAAGGAAGAGAACCAAGGAAACACTGAAATAAAGGAAGCAATAGAAAGAGTAATAAAAAAAATTAAAGGAAGGAAAGAAGAAAATATGGAAGAAATTAATATAGGAATTATAAAAAAGAAAGGACAACATTACAGCAATAGAACAGAGAAGACCGATTAGACATTCAAATGTTTCTCTATATGTCAAATTCAACACAATTTGCTGAGTAAAAACTTTGCACATCATCTAGAAAAGAAAGAATGAGACACGCTGGAGCTCAACTTTTTCCAGTCACTACAAAGTTTGACTGTCCAGAAGAAACGCCAACACAGATCCTCTGTTCCAGACAGAGGATGTAAAGATCAAGGGTGAGGGCAGTAACAGATCTTTGTTACCAGGACGAGAATATCACTTCTTTTCCCAAGATCGGATCATTTGAAGAAGCTCAAACTCAAGACTGAATCAATAAATGAAGCTGAAAAGTCCAAGAAATCCAGAATAACAGCAGCAGAGGCCAACAAATAAACACCTGACTGTTTACTCTGATGTTTGAGATAAAACACTGACACCAAACATTCTGTGAACCGAAACCAGAGGTAAACTATCTTCTTCCTGTTTGTTGTATCTGATGACAGACAAAAAAAACAAGCTACATTTTCAATTGTCACAGGGTTTCTGCAGGTTTCACCAACTCAAAATTTAAGACGTTTTAAGAATTTTCTCAAGACCCTTATAAATGGAATTTAAATCAAGACATAAATGTACAAAAGAAAAACTACATATTTAATATAGTCGTCCACACTTTTTAGCACAGAATGAATGCTGTCATCGTTGGCAACAGAAGTGAACTAGTGGCAAAGACGAAAGCTGTCCAGCCAACTGGAGATAATTTACACTTACCAATGATAGACGCCAAAACGCTAGCTAGCAAGGGTTTATTAGTAGCTAGTTGGCGTTAGTATAAAAACCGCCTCAAGTCAGAATGCAAAACAGATGTTTGCGTGTGACTCAAGCTTTTGCCTGACAGGAAAGTCCTGCATGAAAAATAAACTACATAAAATATATGAGATTAAATAATCCTGTCATGACAAAATTTAGGACCTGCAATCAGCCAACTTCTGTATTTTATGAATTTAAGATTTTTTAAGGATGCGGGAACACCTTGCGTCAACACGACTTGAGCCAGTGACTCCGAACATGACAAATGTAGATAAACCCAGAGGAAACTTTCTGTAAATGATAGATTCATATCGGGTGTACCTGACATTCCTCACATTTCTCAAGTCATCAGCAGGAGAGCAGCAGTAACAACTAGAGAGCAGATCACGCCGCAGCAGCCTGAACGTTTCTCACCAGGTTTGATGCAGAAGCTTCAGCGAATGACAGACCTCTGGGGATGATGAGTATGTGGTCCTGCTCTTTACTCACTCGGCCCTAAAAGGGGAAACGAGGAGGTCAAATGTTAGTTGTTTTTTTAATGTCAACCTAAAGAAAGAACAATACATGTGAATGTCTCTAAAATCACCTACTAATTTCCTTTTTTTTGTGTTACTTCGGATAAGCTGCTCTGAAATGAATAACTGCTAGCGAAGAGCGCTCATGTTTTTTATTCAGATATTTTTAAGAAACATGCAGTTCACAGATTTTGTCTTCCAATTAAAACCAGAAATAAAAATACTGGGGTTTTAGCATGATTTACAGATTTGAGAAATAGCCACGAGTTCATATTTCTAGCTAAATTTGGTGGTATATTTGTAAGCATTAAATCACTGAGTCCATTTGCTTTGTCACTTATTCAAACCTTGGTAAAAATGACTAAAAAGCCTGAAAATAACTAAATATTTTAGTGCATAACCATAATCTTTAAGTTAAAAATGTGAAAAAACAAACAAACAATCAGAACAATAATTCAATTGGGGGAAAAGATCTCATGTTAGAAATAATTAACATAATTAACATAATTAACAAATCTTACTACATAAATGGGGCATTTTTATTTTTTTTATACTGTATGTTTTTCCCTGGACTACAGAGTTAATGTGACAGTGGCTGTGTTTTCATTACAAATATGCGCAAAACTTTGCTATTTTGCTCATGTCAAATAAACACAATGTCACATTTGCAGTGTTTCTATTAAATAAGAAATGCAATTAAATTCGCAGGTCAGTTTTGTTAAAAAAACAAAAACTAGCATTTTTAACTGATTAAACATACTCAAATAAAAACTGTTTATTTCCACTGAGAGATTCTGCTGCTCCTATTAGAGATTTATTTATGTTGACGGGTTCTTCCGTTTTGAGCTGGTCTTACTGTGATGTAGGAGTTGGCGAAGTGGGCCCAGCTGAACAGGTCCACCAGTCTGTAGAGGCTGGCCAGTTTACAGCGCGTCAGCTTCTCGCCTTTCACCATGGAGGCGAACTCCACCCCGAACAAGTCATTGATGGGAGTCACCATTCCCAGACCTAAATGAGTACAGTTGAATCAGAGAGGAAGGTTATAAATGCTGTTTGTACGGATGAGGAGGTTTTAGAAAGAAAAATGAACTTCACTCAGGAACAAACCCTTCTAAACACATCTGGATTTTTATCTTCTGATCTGGCTCCTCGCTGGAACCCTAAATTACTCTACGATGTTATTCAACTCCGACCCCTCCTCGGCCGTCAGCCTGAGTATCTGTTAAGGAGGATCTGAAACGAACTGCTACATTGCCTTCGACGTCTAATTCGGCATTAGCTGTGCATTCCTGCGCTCTGATTGGAAGCAGACTTTGCATGTGGGCTCTTGGACGAAACTCGGAGGAGGATCAAAACGCGGCGAAGTATTCCCGGCTCTTCCGGAGTCTGGAGTTGGGACGTCTAAGAGCATCAAAGCCCTCAGGCGTACAAAGCCCGCGTTTGGAGATGGATCCGTTTTCTCCCGATACTGATGCCTTGACGTTTTGCTTTTTATCTCTTTCTTTCTTTTTTTTTTGAGGCCGATCCAAAGTGGTTGTTCTGTGGGCAACGACAGCTTGCTCTCATGAAGTGTTGTGTCTGGTTACCGTGGGTGACGGGCCGGAGCACAACAAGCACTTACTGAGAGGGGAAGTGTTGAAGCCGGCCACCGAGCTGGCCATGAAGAAGTCGGCGATCTGCCGGAGGGCCAGCAGTCCGGTCGGGTTGTTCCCTTTCCGCTGCTGCTCCTGGATCAGACACTCCAGCTCCTCTTTGAAGGCCTTGAGACAAAAAGAGACAAGAGCCGAGTGAAACTTGTGTTCCCTCAAATCTGTTTTAAACGCCGACACATCAGTGAAACTGGGCAAGCTTTGCTACGTTTTTCACAGATTTGGCTACAATTACAAAATTTCCACACATTGTTTTCCATTTTACAATCACTTTTTTTAATGGGATTTTGGGCATAAATATGAGCACAAAGAAAGTACACCAGGATTACCTTAAACCAGCCCCATTTCACAATCTGGAGCTGTTGAACTGAACAAATACAAATTATGGTGCTTATGAATAACTTTTTCTTTTTTGGCATATTTTGCTACCTTTATTTTACATGTAGAAGTAAATAAAATGTACAAAAAAATTGTACTTTTCATGATTTGTTCTGTTTTAAAAAGTCCAGTTCAACCTGAATTTGAACTTGCTTAAAGTCTCAAAGCAGAAAAATTAAAGATTTAGATGTTTTTTAGAATGAGTGTGCATTTTGTTAAAATTGAAACAATTTTAAACCACATAATATATTAGGCATTATTAGATTTTTGTCCAATTAGAAAACTGAAGATAAAAATGCAAAAAGTCAATGTTTTTTCCCACACATTTCCAGACTTGGGAAGTATGTATATGTAGGTGAAACAACATATCCTATTTTTTCCACACAAAAGCGACACGGACAGTTTATAGGCTGATTTCATTTTAATTGCAAGACTGAAAAATGTGATTAAAGCGCTAAAAGCTCTGCTTCCAACAGTGGTGTATAGAGTGGCAGCGCTGCTAAGCATTGTGGGTGTTTTGCTAGCTTATGGGCACATTATGCCAAACAGGAACAACACACCAATAGAAACAGTGCTGGTTAGATATCATTCCATTAATATTTCACAAGATGTTGATTTTACCCATGTTTACATACATGATTAATGACTCAGTTTACTTGAAATTACTGCTATTTGAATTTTAACAGAGTTGTGGATGGGAGGTTGAAACAAATATTGTAATCTCTTTATTTTACCTGTAGGGTCACGTGTTCAGACATGAACATTGTCAAGTTAAAAGTTTGGCAGCAACTAACAATTATTCTAAGAACCGATTAATCTGATTTAAAAAAAGTGGCACATTGTGCAGCTTTACATTTACCTCTCGAGACTAATGAATTACGAAATTAGTTAATTTGTTTCAATAATCAACTGATTATGATCGATCCGATTAATCGTTCTATCTCTACTGAAGCATTACTTGTTTAAAATGTAGCTTGTATTCAGAGGTTCCCCTTTCATGCGGGACTTGATATTTGTCAGTACATGGAAATATTGATTGGGATCTAATTAGCATATTATAATTATTTTTTAAACACGTGATGGGGCGGAGCCTAGCAGACCGCGCCACACAGCCGGATGGCGGTAAAAAGTAGAAACATTCAGAAAGAAACCATGTCAACAGGAGGAACAACCAACAGGACGACTGAGCAGGATGTGTTAATCGTGGATTAGTAAAGATCCTCCATGGGTGTCAGTGGGACTCCTCCTTAAAGGATCAGCATTGGCTGACCACACAACAAGACGTGTCAGGATTGGGTGAGCGGCTACCTTACTCTTCTACATTGTGATTGGCTTATGCGTGTGAATGTGCGTGCATGTCTTTGTTGCTAATCCTCATGTTCAGGCCGCACTTATCTGCTGAGTTCATGGACTCCATTTACTGCGTTTCATGTTGACAGCATCTTATGTAAGAGCAAAAACAAACAGCTGGCTGAACAACCATTCAGTACTGACAGATTTTACGTTTCAGGGCAGGTTTTCTGCTAATTTTTTTTGCTAAGTATGAAACAGAGCACTTATGAGACTTGTCGGGGAATACGAAAATCCACGCAAGACCAGACTTTAGAGGTAACAACACAAAACATTTCAGCAGGAATCTGTTGTATGTGACTTTCAGGAAGGTGCAACAGCCTCTGTTTACCTGCTAATGTCATTAAAGCTGTGACCAATGCCAAGGATTACCCAGATGGACAAACACATACAGTCCAGTTAAAGTCTGTCAATCTGTGAGTTTGAGATGTGAGGATTTGGCTTCTCCTCACACACAAGAACAAACTTCTATTTTTTTCTGAACTAGTTTTGAAATGTGTTTTTTTTTTTAATTTTTATTGGGGCCTGCCCATAGCAATGCAGAAGGAGAGCTTTCAGTGCCTGCATTGCATGGCAGGCACCTATTATTCTACACCCAATAGAACGTCTCTTTATAGATTCTTTATTTTTCTTCCGTGGACCTTAATGTGGCTCGTACCGCTGCATGCACAAAAGTGGTATCAAAACGTGCAGCTCGATCCTGGCATTGGAGCTATTATTTTTATTGGGAATCGGAGTTACGATGGCGATGTAAAAAGCGAAAAACGAGCAAAATTTCCAACTGCCGTTTTGCTAGAGTGTAAAATGGAGTGGATTTTTGATCCCAAAACAATTTTGAAATCGCCGTCACGCCCACATATATCGCACTATCAGTATCAAACTCGGTCATGACATTGATACGCGTGTCTGCTCCGGTAAAATGTTTTCAAAATTTCCCTAGAGCTTACGGTTTTCTGTCAAGGTGTTTCAGAGCAAAATCATGTGCCAGGGTAACTGACGCTCTCCCAGGTTCACTTCCATGTAAACTAACTGTCAGTTACTACAGAGGAGGAAGGAACTGGCCTTTAGAATTACTTGTGTTTTGGCCATTATATAACTGATTTAACACAATCACTGTTACACATGGGATTAGATTAGCCAATTAAAATCAAGCTTACTGAAAATTTCAAATTAAAAGCCTTGAGAATTTTTACATTTGATAATTGCTCTTTTGGATATTATATAACTGATTTAACCCAATAACTCTTACACTTGGGATTAATTTGGCAATTTAAAATTAAAATTACTGAAAATTTCAAAATAAAAGCCTTGACAGTTTTATATCATGTCGTTGCTCTTTTGGCCATTATACAACTGACTTAACTGGACCACTATTACACATGGGATTAGTGTTGCCATTTAATATGAAGCTTAACGAAAATTTCAAAATAAAAGCCTCCATATTCTTGTCAGGTTAGTGCACCGCCATAGGCGGTGCAATAATATTAACTCACATTATCTTTTTCTCTAAGTTTAGGGCACTCTCTTGCGCAGCAAGACAGTGCATTAACATTAGCATTTCACTAACCCCACTAGTGCACCGCCGGAAGGCGGTGCAATAAGATTAGCCTGCTTTATCTTTTTCTCCCAGAGCATTAGCCTTATCCCTAAAATAAGCTTTAAGCTATTTTTCTTACTTATTAGCCATGTTTAGGACACTAAATGTAAGAAGTCAATCTAAGAGAACATTCTAATGATAGCCCTCATGCTACTGACAGCATTTAGGCTTACATTAGCAATTTGGCTAATTTTAGCTTATACACTAATTTAACACACTGAATGGTGCAAGTACATGTTAGTACCCATGCTTGTGATTCTCCACATGCTACTTTGTCATTTTTTAGCTAAACTTAGCATTGATGCTAATTTTTATAATTTTTAGCATCAGAATGCTGGGTCCAAACCGATGGGCACACTTTGGCAGGCCCCGGTTAAATTTCTTCAGGAATTTTCTAGTTAAAAAATAGAATCTCCACAGCTCATCAATGTGCAATATTGTGTACAAACAAATTCAGGACATACATGAAAGTGATTGAGTTTTATCATGTTCATTTCATGTTTCATTCAAAGCCCCTTGGACTGTTTTTCTGATGGAAACCTCAATCTTAGTTTCATCTGACCAAAGCTCAAGGGTCACATTAAAGTTCCAGCTGAGGTTAGAAAACTTCACACATTACATTCGTAACCGCAGAACAGATGGATATTTTTTCCTAAAATGCCTAATAAGCCATATTGGAGACCTGATGTCTCCCATGATGCCACTCTTTTTACTGGATATAAGAGATGGACCATTGTGTCACGTCATATTTGTTCTCTAAGGAAACAGAAAATCATGGATAAAAATGTTTTGCTTTGAATGTGTAAGGGGTATGAATAATCCTGACAATTTTTTAAAGGCTGGATTTCAAAAAGACTTCTGAGGGAAATTATGCTACTGCAATTCACTACGACATTTTAAGGTTTTACACACTTTATTTGGATAACTCCTTTCAGATTCTTCAAACTAAGCTTCATGGTCCAGATCAGCTTCTGATTGTCCATAAATATCATTAAAAACCAAAACGTGACTGCAGAGCTTAGGTTGAAAAGGTGCTTTACTGCTCACTTGCATAAATAAAAGATTTATTTTACAGCAAATCACACTTTCCATTTTATTTCACTGCAACTGGAACGATTTTCACACTTTTTTCTTTTTTTTTGCCATTTCCTGGTCTGGAGACATAATCTTGGGCAGAAATCACTTTGTTTGAGCTGCTGCTTAATGTTGGCTAAATTTGGCTCAACATTTGTTGAGGTTTTCACCAGCTGCGCCTCCACCTATCCATTAAAATTCCAGGCTATAATTTGGAAACACCCCAATTACAAAAATGTTCCTTGCTGCTACGTTCAAGAGTACTTAAGTATGACAAAATGATGAATGGCAATCAAATTATTTAATAATAAGAAGTTCCAACTATCATAAATGTTCACTTTGGGTATAATGAATTTTATTCACAAAAAACCTAGCACGCAAGTACCAAGTGGTATAAATTAAACACTAAAACTGTTGCAGGATGAATAAAGAAGCTGAATTTAAAACAACTAAACAGGAAAAAAAGACACTTAATTTCCACATTCTACACCAACAACCTCATAATAATAAGTAAAGATGAACCAAACAATCCTCAGCTGACAGAAAACAAACAATTTTAAGCTTGATCAATAACATGATCACAAGTGTGAATTAACCAAT
This sequence comes from Brachyrhaphis roseni, assembly GCA_903066815.1. NCBI lineage: Eukaryota > Metazoa > Chordata > Actinopteri > Cyprinodontiformes > Poeciliidae > Brachyrhaphis > Brachyrhaphis roseni. The sequence continues at coordinate 29,096 of CAEFZY010009906.1, read as the reverse complement.
CAGAAGCTTAGAAACCAAGACGTCTTTGAAGTTTTCCAAATTGCTTAAAGGCAGAGGTGGAATAAAGAAAGTACTAGAAAACAGGTCATGACAGTTTTATGTGCCAACACCTCCAGTATGGCAACATTAAATATTCATGCCTTCATTTCATCTCACGGCTAATGCAACAGATGACATGCTCCCAGTTAGAGCTGCATGCGGGTACAGAAACAAGTCTAACCCGTTAATTTCCCCTTTCCTCTGCCCACTCATCCCTCCAGTAACCTCATGAGAAAGCCCCATCAGCGTACTGCCAACAGAGACCGCTTTCTGGTTTTATTCTGTGTTTTTGTTAAAAGCAGAGCAGCCCAAGCGTGACGGGACACATACAGTCCACATATCACTGCTGGTCCTGAACACCAGCCAGACATTCCTCAGTCCCTGGTGGTGAGGTTGCCTTAGTAGCCCGGTTGGTTGCCAATGCAGTTTTTGTTGCTGAGTGAGAGTTTAGGAAACAATTTTGCCAGCAGAACTTGAAAAGTTTGCAATGAAAATCTGTGACTCGACGAAAAAAGGTGTTTGTGTACATGAGAGATTTGACTGGGTGCTTCTGGAAAGGGGAAACTTCTAACCATTAAGTTGTACACAAGTTTTTGTTAGGAAGTTGGGCAAGTTGTGATAATTACATGCCAACAACTTACAATTGACACACAAATACAAGCCTAGGTTGGAGTTTAGGGTGCATTCACACCAGCCCTGTTTGGTTCGCCTTAATCAAACTCTGGTTCGTTTGTCTATAAAGTGTGGTTCGTTTGGGAAGGTGTGAATGTCCAATCAAACTCTGGTGCGGTTTGAAATCATATGTGGATGCAAGTGCTCCAAAAGCAGGAAGCAGACTACAGCGCAGGGCATTCTGAGAAAATACGACCGAAGCTAACGAGAGAGTCTGGCGCTGGCCACAAAAATACCAAAGACAAAAGAGAAATCCTACAACCCCTAAAATATCATGCCACTCCATTCGTGAAGATGGAAGTTGCATCAGAAAAGATAACTTTGGACCACTGAGCAACAGCCCAGTCCTTTTTCCAGTCCAACAAAGATGTTTGTGACATCACCTCTGGTTCTGTGAAGGTTTTTTCCACTCTACCATTCATTAATACGCTTTGATACTCTGAACTGAAATTTTGAGTACCTATAAGCCCTAATCTTAACGACTTCACAGAAATAAGTTCTGCATGAAATGAGGCCATGAGATATTAATAGACATTTTGAAGATATTCTTATTTATGAAGAAACAACTAAACTTTACTATGTGCAAAGTCAGAGAAAATGCATGGGTTTTTTTTACACTTTGATACCAAACTTTTCTAACTTGCATCAGCTTGCAATGACACCAATCAGAAACCACGCGAGGCGCCATGACAACACACATCAAGAACTGTTTAAGCTAGCAGGCATCTGGTTCCTGATATGTGCGTGCGCGTTCTCAGAGAGATTATGACAGCGGGGATTAGATTCCTCTCATCGAAACAGATTAATCCTGGAACATAAAGTGGATCGTATAGTTAATAATTCAGAGAATCCCTTTCTGCCTCCCCCCCCTCAACATCGTGTCACTCATACTCGCACACACTCACGGACGCACATCTGTAGCAGTGAAAACAACATCACATGTCAGCTGTGATGTTTTTTTTTAGCTGCTGTGGCATTTTGGTAGAAGCCTGTCAACACATCTGCTCCTTTAAAAACCAAAACAAGGAAGTCAGATAAGAGATGAAGTTACATGATTACAGCAAACAGAAATAATATCCGTTCTTATGCCAGAGTCAAATTATTGGCTGAAGCACAACAGTAAGCAGGTTGGTTCACTCCTCTTAAATCAGATCAATAAGGAAATGGATATGCAGCTTTCTTGATAATCTTTTAAAATGAGCGAAGGCATTAAAACTTGGCCATGTTGAAAACTTAAAAACAAGTGAAAGAGAAAAACTCAATTTGATATTATGGGCTGTTTTGATGTTCTGTTATTAGTCTTCATTACTTCACTTGATTAGAAACCTTGTGTTGGTCTTGCCTTTGCTTAAATGACAAAAAGGCGATAGAGTGGGAATCCCTACTTTGTTTTTTTGTTTTTTTTTTACAGGTTTTAATCTGTTCATGTTTTCCAAGTATGACCAAAACTATTTTTTGGCATGTTCTCTGCACTCTCCTGTCCTGCTAATCTCTTTTTTTCTTCTCACTGCTGCAGATTCAGTTGACAGTAAAACTGTTGCATGTCGTTCTTCGGGGAAGAAACTTGTTACTTTTATTAAGTTTCCTGAACTGAAGCCAGTAGAACGCGTCTCTGCTTGCTTCTTCACTGAAGGTTGTCACTTTAGATAGCTTCAGCACCACACACACATTTATGTCTTCATGTTGAGTATTATTATCATAATAACGTGCTAATCCGGGAACCAAACAGCTGGAGAAAACTCCAGTCACGCAGGAACTCCAACACTTTCTCAGGAATCTAATTTTTGTGGTTTTGAAATGGTAACGTTTTTAAAACAGTGGTATAAAGTGAACTACTTTATACCAGTTCAGTATTTGGGGATTCAGCTTACCACAGAATGGTTTTCTAAGTCATATCTAAAATATATTTTTTTAAAAAACAACCCTGCAGCTTTGGAAGGTGAAATGCTGTGAAAACAAAAAAAAAATCTAAATTCTTAAAATATTTATCATTCAATTAAATCATGATAATTCATAGACGTCTGGGCCTTTTTCCAGACTTATCCAGACCTGGAAAAAGTCTGAAGCAGACTTTCATTTCATTCTCACTCCTACAAACATGCCTCACAGTTCACCTTCAAGAGCACACTGACCTGAATTTCCATTATCTGACATCCTTAAGACTCTCTAACAAAGTAAAACGGATAAGGAGGAATGGCCCTCTCCACATGAAAGCACCGAAACAGAAAAGACAAATACGCCTCAGACAAGGACACACACTCTGACTCGGCCCTGAAAGGCAAGCAGTCTGAGGGCAGACCAGCCCTGTAATTTCAGACACAGTCTCCCCAGTTATATAAACACAAGGCTGCTTCTTCAGGCCTCCAACGGCACAGTGTTAGAAAGTGGAGAGGAGCCGACAGGCAAACCTGCCAATGGTATCGATCGTCCCCGTTTCATTTCAGAGTGTGTGTCGGTGAAAACGCTCACAGGCTGAAGCTGCTGTGGCTCAGGAATCCGCAACAACTCTCTGCTCTCTGTTTTACAAGGAGAGCGCAGAAATCACAGGAGGTGAAGAGGGATAGATTTATATCGACCTTTAAAATAAAAAAAGTACGTTCGACAAAATGAAGGCAACAATCCGATATATAAAAAAAAATAGATCCTTCTTCCAGTATAATAATCCTTACTAAAAATATCACAGTGTCATAGTCTTCACACAAAAGTTTGAAAACGTATAAAATGTTCAAATCGCTTCTATTTAAAACACTTATTTGTAACACGGCTATAATAATTTTATCTCTTGACTATAACAGCTATAATAATGTTTGTCAATTACATTTATTCACTGCTTTTTTACATTTTGACAGATTTAAGCAAATATCCAAGATAAACCCAAGCTAACATCGGCAGTGTTTTTCAAGAAAACGTAGTTATGCCACCAACAGATCCGTCACATCTTTACCTTCTGAACGTCATTAACTCGACTCCCAAAGTGTCTAATCAAACCTTATGTCTAATCTTCATCTGATCTCTACCAAACACAAAAAAGTTGGCTTTGAACTCAAACTTGACTTTATTCACAACTTCCAGTAAACCCCAAAAATAGTGTCAAAGGTCAATGGTACGTTTAGTACCCTTGAGGGAAGATACATTTGCAGCTTCCCAATACGCAAAACAACATGGAAAATAAAAGCACTGATGCATATACAACTCATATGCTCTTTGGGAACAAGAATATAACAAATGATAAAAACAATCCAACAGAATGATCAGATAAGTAAACTATAGTGAAACTCGTCAAAAAAACAAAACTTTCTGCATCTTAAGCTCTCCTAAAGCCTGGGGAGACTTTTGACGTTGAAGGAAGTGCTCCTCTGTTGGAATTTCAACAGCCTGAAAGTCCCAAAGGGAGACCCGACTGCCAAAGCCTGGCTCAGAGACAAAATGTGGAAATGCTTAAAGAGACCCTTTGCAGTAACTTCAACCACTAAAGTTCTATCAAACTAGACCTTCAGGACTCAACAGAGAAAGCGGAAAAACACACTGAACGTGTTGATTCTCATCAGAGACCATCCAAGTGCCATAAATCATCCGTGGAACATGTGGGGTACCACGGAAACAAGTGCAAATTGGGGGGAAATCACTAAATCACTTTCATTGGACAAAGAACAAACTGCACCTTGAGCTTTGGATGTAAAGACGAAGAAAAGGAATGAGAGAAAGAGAGAGAGAAAAAAAAAAAGCAGGATGAGCGAGGGTGCTTAAAATAGAAGCAGCATGTGGAGGAACAAGTCCAATTCAATTTCATCTAAATTTAATCTGGTGCTCGTGATGGCTTTTACTCTCTCCAGTCCCAGTTATGGTAAACCCAAGCCACTAAAGACAAACAGAGAGAGAGGCTTTCCGCGGAATATAACAAAAACACATTAATACCCTGATTTAGCAACGGTGACATCATAAGTCTCTGCACCAAATAAAGTCTGTTTTTATGAACTCATGTGTATGAAAATCTTCTGTGTAACAGAACACCACGTAAGAGAGCCTCATAAAAGACCTCCAGGCACATTTCATTATGAATATGTCATTCAAACCAGTTGCTTACAGATACAATCTGGAGAGACCATTTTCTGTGACTTTTACCTTACAAGAATATTGATAATGTGGAGGTGCAGAAGAAGAATGACTTGTTTATCATTTCACAAAGTAAAACAAAAGGCATTAATACATCTAAACTTTATTGACACAAAAAAGCTAGCTAACTAGCGAGGGTAAATTCGCAGCTAATTAGCAGTAGGCTCAACCGACTCGAGTCGCAATACACAACAACCTTTTGCCTGAAAGAAAAGTCCCTAAAAAATTCCAAAACATTTAAGAAGTCCTGTCATGACACAATTTAACATATTTAACCATGCTGCGGTCTTAGCGCGACGATCAAATGTCACGGTCGGACAGCGGAGAAGTGTCCTGTCGTCAGACCGTCAGTTCCCGAAACAACAAAAAAACCTCAGTGTGACCCAACTGAGGTAAAACTTGTCCCAATGACCCCCATATTTTACGACCCTGGGAGGGCTAAGGTCAACTTCCTGTTTAACAAAAAATGTAAGATTTTAAGGCCTTATTTTAGACACAAATCTTTTCAAGGCTGCATGAGCAACCTGAAGCTTGTCACTTCAAAATGCAATGTATTTGATTGTACATTCATGTGGTAAACAGACCAACACAAAGAGGAGAATCATGGTAAGTTAAATGGTAAATGGACTGAATTAGTATGGCATGTATGACCAGCTTTTCCAGTTATACTTGCCATGGAAAGTGCTGCATACTATAGCCACACTCAGATAAGTAAATGTAGGTTGAGCGCCTTGCCCAGAGGCACATCGACATGTGGAACTGGAATCAAGGCCCTCAACTTTCTATTGCAGTTCAAATATTCTACCCACTGAGCCACGATCACCCAAATTCCTTTTTTACAAATAGATATGGGCAGTGCAGTCTATTTTCCTTCAGAAGTCACTAAATTAGTGAATAAAATTCCCCTGTGTGTAATTTAAACAGCCGTTACAGACAGAGCTACAATTGGATGGCTTAGACTGAGTCATGTTAATGTGTTGGGATGGCCCAGTCAAAGCCCAAACCAAAAATCAATTAAAAATTTGTGGCAAAACTTGAAAAATGATGCTTAGTTTGTTTGTAAAATGAAAATAAATACCAATTTGACTTCACAATTATACGCAACTCTGTATTGGTATGTCAAGAAAAAAATCAAACAATTAAAATATAATGAAGTTTGAAGTTCAGGACATGTGAATAGTTTTCTAAGGCTCTGTGCGTTTTCTGCAATCAGAGACAGATTTTCTTTCACCTTAAACTCCCTGGCAGTTTGAGGTGTTGCTGCTGAACACACTGAATAATTTCCCCAACAAAAACAGCTCAGAGTTTAGTTGTAGCCTTTGATTTCTAAAACGGAAACACAGGTGCAAGTAGGAGAGGAGTGAATGAAGTCGTCTGAGTGTAGCCAGTCCCGCCAGAGCTACAACGCGTTGAGCTCAAAATAAAACCCGTCGTCTGATCGGTCGCAACGTGTAATCTGCAACCGCCACCAGAACCATAAAACGACAGCGGAAACAAACAGAGAAAAGGACGGGTGGAAAACGAAAGGAGAGGAAACCCAGCCGATGACGTACTGTCGTTTCTACAAAATGGGAAACATGGAGGAGCAGACATAATGCCGCGTCCAGCTGGTGCCACACTAGTCATTGTTGTGTCTGAATATCGGAAAAGCCCGTAAAGTTCTCAAAAACATTTCCCTTTTGGTTTCTAAGAGCCACAGGTTGCAGACCCCTGATCTGAACTGCCAAGACAAGACAATTGAAAACATAAAGGAAACACTCACTGAGACTAAAAGCTTCACACATCACTCATATGAAGGTAATGATGTTTATAAATCTACACTGAAATAGACTTATGCTATAATATGTTTACTTCATATCTAAATATGTTGCTGTCAACATTAAAGACAGTAAAACACGGTTGTGCTGCGTAGGTTTGATTTTCATTTCTGTAGCATCTTTAGAAATCTATGATTCACATAAATCACCAGCTGAGTAAATCTGCCTAAAAAAAGAAGAAGACAGAATTATTGAATTGAAGTACGCCATTTTTAATAGCAGCACAGTATTTTATGGTGCAATTTAGCCCTTTCGGTACAGTATATATATTTTTGTATTTTGTGTGTGTGTGTGTGTGAATCTAGACGCCTCTTGTCACACCTGAATTTCCCCACTGTGGCACAATAAAGGACCTTTCTACTGCTACTGATAAAGGATGGAAAAGCGGTTGCTTTGCTAGACAATTTATTGACGGTTGACCAGACAGATAATCAATAACTTCACAGCAGCGGCCTGCAGCAAACTGTCTGCTCAGGTCGGCGCCTTTGCATGCACCCGGCTGCTCGCTCTGCTGCGTGCCAGGAGCACCAGCAGGGAGTGAAGGTGCTCTTGCCCTTTAAGACTGTGGCGGCAGACAGTGAATGCCAAGGAAACCACACTGAGCATGTGCAGAGAGGTAATTAAGTTTTAAAGTCAGAGCAAGAACGGGTAAACACAAACATCCAGTTAGGCCAAAAGACTTGGGACTACACAGAAGTTTTCCTCCAGACGGACAATAGCGCTAAACATTCAACCAGATCTACACCGGAATGGTTCGGATCAAAATATATTCATACTCTAGAACGGCCTAGTCAAAGTCCAAATCTAAATTCAACCAATAATCTGTGGTGAGCTTTGACAATTGACGTATAAAGATGATCTACAATAAAGATGAATGTGCCTCAGCTGTGTCGCAATGGAAAATGGAAAAAGGTGAAATGAAAGAGCAACGGCAGCGAGAGATATTTCAACTAATTACTGACTTGCAAATGCATGCTGCACTTCTCGAATTTAAATTTATCAAAACAAAGCGTATAAAGTGTGCAGAAATGTTCAAGAGTTGTGAAAACTTTAGCAAAGCACTGCATCTGTGTTTGTGCTTTTTATGATGTGCACTCCACATTCAACGGCAGTTCTTATCTCCCAGCCGTAAATCTGTCCCTGACGCTATTCAAAGTACATCACTAGAACTATGCATACAAATACACACACACCTTCCACCTCAGTCCAGCTCTAAAGGGTTACGCGCCTGTCAGTGAGAGACGAGCCTTAAGTCAATACCGCAGAGCAAATATCCAAGGATGGTGGGCGTGTTGTAAAACGCACAAGCACCTGTTCAAAGGGCACCACACAGAACAGCATAATGGCCTGCTGTGTTTACGTGAGCCATGTGAACATGTCACAATACACAAGGACAAATGGGCTGACTTTAGAGCGATGAGATGCAAGGATTAAGAAATTCAAAAAGGCAAATGAAAGGGAAGCAGATTTTAAAAGTTCGCAGAACGTTTGTCAGTTACTACAACAGCCGTAACTCTCTACCAGCAAAACCACCAGTTAGTTTGGAGAACAACGTTAAGTCCTAATAATTTCACGCTAGCCTGGTGAAAACCAGCATATTGTTCTACGCTTCGCTTTGTAGAGAGGGTTATTGAGAAACGATTCATTCCCCGAGGCGTGGACTCTGTTGAAGTTTAAAATTTTATCCAATGGCTAACATTTGACCTTGATTCATGCAATGCGCCAGTCTGATGATATGAAGCTTTCTGGAAATTGCTTGCACAGTAAACAGCCATCCTCCACTGCGAAGAGAGATGTGCTGAGCTGAACCAGATTGCTGTTAAAGTTAATTCAATATTTGGAACATGGACTGAACTGCTTTGTTCACTTCATGCTAAAACTGCAAGCGGACTACAATTCTAAAACAGCGCAGGAAATCAACATTATCGTTCTCAACTTGTGTTCGCTGGTAGAAAATCTACTGAAAAAATCCTCTTCAATTAGCCTGGCCATTGCCTGCTTGTGCAATTCCACTTGATTCAAATCTCCCTTCCCTGCTACAACTGGACTTTCTCCCACTTACTTGGATTACCAAGCCAATGGGAGAACAGAAGAAGCTGTGAACGATGACGTCAACTTTCTGCGCTGATTTAGAATCGTAGTCTGCCTGTAGTTTTTTAAATGGCAGCGGAGAGAGTGAACAAAGTCGTTCAGTCCGTGTCGGCCACACTTTCAAACACTGAATTAACATTAACCGCCATCTTTATTCGGCTCAGCACTTCTCTCTTTGCATTGGAGAACAGTTGCTTACAGCCCAGACAATTTCAGGTAAGCTTCATAGCTTACAAACATCAGGCAAACGTTAGCGATTGGGTAAAACTTAAAAGTTCAACAGAGTAGACGCCTCCAGTAAGCAATCATTTCTCAACAGCCGAGGATCCAGACCCTCTGAATGAAGCAAAGCCTAGAATATGGGTCTGGTTTTTATCAGACTACACTTCATCAGCATTGAAGAAATATTAGAATCAAGCAGAATTGCATAGGAAGGCAATAGCCTGGCTAATGCCACGCCAGAGGCTCAAGAAAACATTTATTGTGTTTGTTCATATTTCTAATCAGAAAGTGAATTAATTATGAGAAAACACGACCAGACTTGAGCAGTCATGGTTTCGACAGCGAGCCTGAGCGAGGGCGTGCCGGCTGGTGGTTGCATTGCGGCTTCAGTGAACCACTGACTGCTGTGATTCTGCTGCCAGTGTCTCAACATCAACACACGCAGTTGCACACAGGCGCAAGTGATGCAGTCGCTGCTGGAACTGATTGAGACATGTCTTGATTAACCGAACAGAGAGAGAAAATGAGAAGCGATTACTCAAGTTTTAGCGGGTGGCGCTAACGGTTTTATTTTACAACAACTTGTAAGTTGCATCTGCCTGGAGTTTGGAGTTTAAACTGGAAAATGAAGTAGGAAAACACTAAAAAAACAGTTAGTTTAGCTTAACTATATTTCACACCCTGTATTTCAGATTTCAGATTGCTCTGAATAACCATCAGCCAGCCACGACAGGGCAATTAAATAAACACTTTCACCCTAATGTTAACACCTGGAGGCTAGTAGTTGGCTCAGCGGAGGAATTTGAAGCACACAGACATGGGCAGGGCACACAAATCCCACCAAGTAAATTACCTGTGGCAGCCGAAGCATTCCAGCCCATTTCCTTAATAATTAATCACAGCTCCAGTGTGAGCTTCCATGTTTCCCCACCACAATGAAATTCATGTGGGACCGACATGATGACAAACAGCTTTTAATGAGCAGGTATCACATTAAAAGTGTTTTTAATCACAGCTTTCTGAACTACATGACGCAAAGCCGTGCAGCCGAGGTCTTTCAATCTGCCGGTTTTGGTTGTAAAACTAAAACAAGGCCGTGGGGGTCTTACCCAGCAAACAACCACTTAGCTGATGTTGTCCTGATCTCCCAAAAATAAGGAATTCGGGTCCAATTTATTGGTGCAACCCTAATATTTGTTTTTGTCTGATTACATTACCGCTATAAAGTACATTTCCGCATCTTGACGTAGCCTGGATGGACTTGTCCGTGTTTCCTGCTTTGCACTTACTGGGCTTTGTAGTATCTGTGTGACACGTTTCTTCTGCTCCAGAACGTTAAAATCCTGCCGGAGGTCAGGCGACATGTTTCTGGCTCTGATGTACTCTGGATCGTTGACGTTGACCCGGTCAAAATAGCGCTCCTTGGTGCCCCCGCTGGGCGGCGGAGGAGTGGTCACCACCGCCTGATGGCCATCCGCACTCATGTCTGCTTCACCTTCGCCGCTTCGCCTATGGCTGCCGCTTCGATCCCTTTACCTGAAAGCCAAAGGGAGGGAAATTTTAGAATATGCTTTTGTTTACCTCAAAGATAACAAGCTATCGGTTCTCTCAGAGCAAAGGAGCCGAGGTGAGAAGAGCAGAACTACAACAATGTTGGATTGCAAATCCTGCCATCGGCACGTTTCAGAGATTTGTTTGCTGGGAGTAAAATGCAAAGGAGAAAATGTGCCAGAGTGTATTTTCCTAAGTTCATTTATTTGCTTCTTTACTTCTAGTGCAAAGACTTCATAGCTACGAGCAAATAGGAATGATCGACAAACATTTGAACCTTTGAACCAAAATGTGAACCTTTCCACATTTTGTCAAGTTAAAATCTGAAAATTCTGTGGATTTTTGGGGAGCTTTTCTGTGATTTGTCCAAATTGCTAACAGTATACAAATGTACCCACCTGTACCATTATTTAGAATGAGCTTTGCTTGTAACTGCAGCTGTACAACTTTTTGGGGTTTGTCTTGTGTTTGCAGCAGGTTTTTCTCTACATGCTCCTCTATAAAGTACATATTTGGGGAATGCATGACTGATACTCATGCTGTTTACAGGTTCTTCCGTCTATCACCCTGCAGTTGCCAAATTAAAGACTTTATCACCATTTTTAGTGACTTTTCAGACAAAAGAAAAAGAAAAAAAAAGCAGTATCGGCCAAAATCGGAATTGACAAGTCAGGATTTTCAAAGATCCCCCAGAAAACTGCAATCGGTGAGTTCCTACTTTTGGGAATTATCTACTTAAAACAAGCTCCTACACCTTTCTGAAAAGATACTCTTAAGTTAGTTTTGTCTTATGTCAAGTCAAGATATTTGCCCTAGAAACCAGACCAAAAATACTTTTTCAGATTTTGTAGTTTTGCAGTGCTACGGCCCAGCCCTACCCAGAGAAATGGAAAACTCCAGGCACATGAGAATCAGATTTAACAGCAAACAAGATAATGACTCGTCTGTCATTGGCAGATGAGACAAACAGCATCGCGCTGTGCGCTCGTCAAACAGGAAGGGGACGGGCCCTTTTATCGGCCCTCAGAGAGGTACGTTTCATTGTGTCGATGCAGCGTCCCGACAGCAGAGGTTTTGTTCAGCGAGCGCGCACACACACACGCACACAGACAGAAACACGTTACCAGTACGTGCAAGTCATTCAGAGGGGAGAACGTGCAGGCCTTGACCAGTTTGGGAGCTGGTTTACTCCCACTGCTCATTCTCAGGTCAGCTGGCATGACAACAAGTTCTCTGCAGGATGCACGAGTTGCTGCAAGTTAGTAAAAAAAAAAAAAAAAAGAAAGGCTTTGTAGCTTTGCCAAAAGGAAAATAAAAAGAGAATAGAAAATCTAAAAAAAAAAGAAAGATCATCCAGGCTTCTGTTAGTAATCAGGTAGTGAATTAGGAAGAGGTGGAGCTAAGAAGAATGCTGCCAGATGGTTTGTAGGAGAAGGAAAGCAGGAAAGAATTAAAGAAGCAGATCCCACTGATTTCTCTCTTCAGAAACCCGACATGGTTGCAATTTCGTCCTCACTGCTGTCACCTCAGTAGGTGGGAGGAAGGTAAAAAGGGGTGGGGGGCTATTTGGTTTGACAGATGCCACTAAGCAGCTCATTCCGGTCAAATGCCACTAATAGAGATGGCCGGGATTAGCCAAGTGACACGTAGCTCAGCTTCGCTTCGCTCCCAGACAAAATAAACCCTCCCACGTGGAGAGATGTTGACTCTACCGAGAAATGTTTTTACAAGACTATTTGCAGAACTGATAAGAGTCTGTGATAATATTCAACACATTTATGATCAAATATTTTAACATGGTGACTTTAAATCAATCAGTGTTTGTTTATTTTTTATTTTTTGCTGCCATTTCGTCCCATTTAAAGAGATTAGGCAACAATAAAACTTCAGAACAAAACTGAAGTTTTATGTGTGTGGAGGATAACTGAAGCCCCCAATAATGCATAGTGGTGGCAGCATCATGCTGTGGGGATGCCTTTCTTTAGTAGGGACAGGGAAGCTGCAAAAAGACAATGGATGTTCACCTTCCAGTAGGATGACAACCCGAAACAGCCTGAGACACAACGGAGTAGTTTGAATCAAGCCATCTTGAAGTGCTAAAAAAAAAAGTCTAATTAAAGTCCAGAACTAGACTGCAACTAAGCAGTATGATTAAGCCTGTTGCAATAAGCAATTAATCACTTAATAAATTAAAATGTGCTCAAAACTCTCCGTTCTGATGATTGTGATATTTTTTGGAGGGCAATATTGTTTACAGATATTTCATTATACGTTTCATTTACGGTTTCGGTTGTGTGAATGTTGTTTTTATTTCAGTTTTACTTATTATTCTTTGTTGTTGTGTTATTTTGGATAATTAAAACATATTCCAGTTCCACGTTAAGTGTTATTTAATAAATTAAAGTTTGCTGGTCTTGCGTTGTTATGCCATTATCAATACAATATTTGAAAATGATCTTAAAACAACAATATTATTATCACAATATTTTCTGGAACAATTTATCATCCAGCAAAATATGTTATTGTGACAGGCCAATGTACAAATTAATTTTCAAGTATTATTTGCAAACACTCTCCATCTAGTCTGACAAAGCTTTAATAAATTTGCAAAGAAGAATGGTGAAAAGTTCAGATGTATTAGTGTATATCTCTCACTCAGAGTGTCTGAATGTCAACACATCTTACAGTACTTTTCTTTTGGAGAAAATGTAAAACTTCAAAGTTATTCACGAACTTCACAAGTCTGTCAAAATGTGGAAGCTTCAACGGGTGACAAAACCTTTGTTCAGCAAAAAAGAAACCCAGCTAAAACCTTCTGGGTGGACTTGGTACATACTGATGTAACACACAAATAAAAAAATATCTACCATCCTCTCACTCAGATGTAGAATCTGCACACACAAGGGGCCTTGAGCCACAACTTGCTAAACATCCATTACTTCCTAAGTGGTTTTTACTTCTAAACATAAACTAGGAAAATAGGAAACATTGTACTTTTTAACCTTCTTCTCCATCCAAGACTGATTTATACCACAGAAATGAATAAAAGACCTCACAAGAAATCCCTCTGTAATTGAAGGCAGCTGGGGAGAATCTAGTTATGTAACTCGATGCAGAATTCATCGTCCTTCCAGCAGTGCTCTGCTTACACAGGTCACATGAACAGAATATAATACAGTAAAAACAAAAAAACTGAAACAAAGCAACAAAAAAAAATACAAACTGAAGTGGGTGATTTAAGAGAGTATATCTGGGATTTTTTTATATACATTACTGTGCAGGTTTTGATCTGCTGGTGTTATCTTAAGATAAATCAAAGCCAAAAGTGAGCAAAAAAAAAAACTTTCTAAAAATGTAAAAGTAGAATGTATTCAGAATACTTTGTAAAACATCTGACAGGGAAAAACCCAGGCTTGAAATTTGCTGCAATAGTGGGATTCTTGCATGGCTGAAAGCAACTGTTGGAGCCTCACCAAAACTCAATTCACACCTTAGTCCTAAATCCAACCCCTGACCCAAAAATAGGGTTTCTCCTTGTGGGGACCAGGCTTTTGGTCCTCTGCAATATAGATCACATCACAAACCAGGTTTTGGTCCCACAAGGAGCAGTGGGTCCCCACAGCGTAGTATGTGTCAGGGAAACGGTCCCTACAAGGCATTACAAACACACACACACCCCCACACGTATAAACTCCACCTCCCAATGTGCCGGTCAATAGATAATTGTATTTCCAAATCCCGGAAATATTGAATGTCTCTGAGTTGAGGTGGAAAGTTCTTTGCTGCATTTTGGTTTTGTTTGTGTTTCCCACACCACCGCAGGTGTTTGGTTCATTCGCACAAAGCACACAAAGACTGTTCTCTCTGGATCAAAATAAACTCGGTAACCTACTGGAAGTTACAGACACAGCGGCCCGTTGACACTGGCGGACTTCGCTGGATGGGAATTGATCTGAACTTCGCAGATGTGCGGCTGATAGATGAGGCAGGCCGTGTTTACCGAAGGGCGCTGGAGAGCAACTGGAGCCCCAGGCAAGGTTAACCCCACCTCTCACCCCGTGACCCTTTCTGCTGAACACGCCATGACAGCGATGCAAACAAAACAAGACTTCCATGTTTACTCCAAACCACAGATCGATTCAAATAAAAAACAGCATGACTGTCATTTCTGTCGTTGGATAAAAATTCAAGGTTTTTTATTACCAGTTGAAACAAAAAACAAGTTTTAATATAAGACAGAGTCCTTTTCCTTCACAATTGAGTGATTCGTTAAATTATATTTTAAGTAAAAATCGATTATCTAAAAACCGATTTCCAAACTAAATGTCGGATTTAGTCTAGCACCTGACATTCTATCGTGTGAATGTGAATAAAGCTTTTTGTTTTATTTAAAGGATGTGTTTTTACTCCATACGGTTCTTATTAGCAGCAGAGATGCATTCTAGTAAGACTATTTACTGACATTTCATCAAAATCCAGTGTTTGGTATCAAGAAAAATATTAAGCAGCCACCTACAGCCGGATCCTGCAATGACTTGATATTTTAGACAATCTTTCCACTAAACTGCATTGATGGACCAAACAGATGTATGGAAAAAATGGAGAGCCAATGTAACTTTATGCCTTCCTATCCATAAATGTTGTTTCCATTCGCAGAGGTTACGTAAAGTCTGAGGTGACACTAAAACCAGACAACAATATAGATCACATCACAGAGCAGACACCTTGATGTCGTTGTTGGTCATAACCAGTTACTTCCAAACAATCTCCAAAGTTGCACATTAGGGTTAATAACAAGAGCTAATCTCTATTTTCTTGTCAATGTCTATGACGCTATTTGGTGCCTTCACTGCTAATTTAAAAGAAAATCAACTTTTACTTAGTGCAAATGGCCCAACCTGCCTCATGTTTCCTCTTCTCCTTATTGGATAAATATGGCTGAACTGTTAAGAGTCTGATATTTGGAACCAATGTTTGCATGTCTCTACAGATGTGCAACACTAGATCAAGAAATATTAATGTCATTTGCACCAATCACTGAACAATTACGCAACACATGCTTCGTTTATGCTGGGAATGTGTTTATGCTGGGATGGAAACAGGGAAAAAAAAGGCCCTAAAACAGAGTTCTTCAAGTCCTGCACACTCAGTTAAAAAAAACAAAACATGGGGTACTTTGTAGGAAGTATGGCAAAAGATTCACAATATATGAAAATACACAACTAAGGCAAAATAGGCTGTTAAAATAAAGTAGAATTATTAAAAAGTTAAAACTCAAGCATTGTACTTTCTGTTGACAGTGATTGGACAGATTCTATCAGGGGTCAAGAGGGAAACACCTGGATTGTTATTCCTCATACATCAGCTGTCATTATCAGGCTTTGCCTCAAGGGGGCAATGTTCTGTGTTACAGGGGCAGCCTGCACATATCTGGATGACAGATGCCCCATGCAGACTGAGTCTTCCAGTCTGGTGCATCAACCACTACTTCAGAGCAAACAAACAGAAGCGATTCATTCAGAGGAACCTTCACTGACGGCCAGATATTATTAACATAATAATGCATTTTACTTCCATATATCCATTTATTCAACTCTCTGATAAGTACGTTCTACTTTCCTGAACTCCTGCCAGAGTTTTCTCCCCTATGTGGAGCATAAAGAGTTGCCCCTCCTCCACATGTAGCTGTGCACTGTCAGTCAGCTGGCAGAAAGATGGCAGAGACTTTTTTTTCCTTTTCCCCGTGATTACAACAAAGGCATATTTCTTCGAATTGAGATATTTACGGTTAGCCAGTCACAAACATGGGTGCTTATGATGTCCAATTCTGCTTCACTACAAGTGTTATATATATATTATTACATTAGAAGTCCATTCAATTAAACAACAAAGCCGTATCTTGCTGATTCAATTTGCACCATCTTAACCAGAGCTGCACTGTTAGAAAATCTCACCATTGTGATATCAGGTTCGATGCCCGTTTTCTTCTGTCCTCTCTTTCTAAGCTGTTCTTCACCCTCTATGTGACTTTTAGCGTTGTTGTCAATGTCTTATGTGTGTGGTGTGAGATTTTGCTGCTGTCAGACTCTGACCTACTGGCTAAATATTGCATCAGAATGAAAAATACAACTTAACAACTCTTAGAAAACTATTAGCCAACAATTCCAAACACATTTTGGTTCTACAAAAACTATATATTGTACTGTAATAAATATGTTTGATTATTGATAAGGCAGCAGTTTTTTTGTTTCCTAAAACACAAGTAGATGTCAGTTTTACATTTGACTCTAAATACCATAAAACTGTAGAGTTTTAGAGCTCATAGTCGTCATACACAGTTGTCTTACTCTCACTGCACAATACAGAGGCTTGTTTCAAGTAAATAATTCCTTAATATTGATGAAAAAGTTATTGTTTAATAGGCAGATAGATTAATTTATAACCTGCAAAAAATGTCTTGGTATAAGTGTAATAATCTGCCAATAAAACAAGACCTTTTTCATCAATATTAAGGATTTATTTACTTGAAACAAGCCTCTATATCTTGCTGAAAAGTCTCTTGTAAATTAGTATACTTGAAATAAAATGAAACTAAGATATTTGCACTAGAAACTAGACCAAGATTTTCTGTTTTTGTAAATCAATCAAACCTGCAAGATGATCAGCTTTACCAACAAAGACGGTGATGTCTTACATTACGACCATTGGTTGTTTTAGAGCATTTCACTTTTTTTAAATGACTTAAATAATTTTTTCATGTTATTATTTTTTTTTATCTCAGCAGGGTGGCGCAGATGAACTAAACAAAAGCAGAGAAGTTACACCCAGTTGATGCATGGCTGCTTTCAATTTTCCGTTGTCATTTCAGCTGACAGAAATAGTCCTGCCCTCAATCTCTATCTACCTCACACTCCTGCTGTGTGTCTCTCAACCATTGCGCTGTACTGACAGGACAGGATCCAGAAGATACGGTCCGCTGATTCAGACCCACACACCAGCTATTTACATTCATCGCAAGATAACCGCCTCATCTGGAAAGTTACCGCTGTACGGTAACATCTGCTGCACCTCCTCTTCAATGGGTTACTTTTTCCTTTTTTAATCAACATCTGTGCTGTTTCTGATAGTGCTATAAGAACTACACAAACAGCTAGAATCCATGATGACATTTCAGGTAGCTGCAAATGCCACTGACAACAACACCCTCCATCTCTCCCTCACCGACAAAAACACAACCCTCGTATCTTCAAAGCCGGCCTGCTTGCGTCTCCCTATAAATAGACGCAACCACCCTTTTGGGTTCTGTCACCAGCCGACAGCAACAATGCTGGAAACAGATCTTTACTTTGCTGATTAAATCCACGCAGAAGACAGGACTGACGTGAACCGAAGCTAATTGAAGGTTGATCTCCCTGCCTAAACATGCCTGCATGATGGATCGAAGCGGGGAACCCGTGAGGAAAGCGAGCTTGCCAAACACTCGAGCTTACGCGATGCGGCGGCGTCAACAAAACGTGACGAAAGTTTGCTTCCTCTGATGCAATGAAACGTTTGTTTAGGGTTGCAGAGCTGCATCTGGTTCTCATCCGAATGTTTCATTTAAGCTGCGTTCCATCCATTTTTGTTTGCTTTTTTGTTGTTGTTTTAAATTATGACCAAACTCAGTGCAACAGCTCCGTCTTCCTTCCAGACAACCTCCAGAGCTTCACGTTAGAGATAATAATCAGGGCTAATCTGCACTGGCGCTCACACTCACTGCACTGTGACTGCTAAGCGCGTTTATGGAGCAGGAGTGTTCCTCTCCGAGAGTGTGATAGCAACATGGAATTCCCCCCCAAAACTACAACCAGAGGTCGGTTCAAGTCCCCAGCCGGGCAGCTGGTAGACGGAGAGATGGTCTTTCTGCAAAATGCAATGGGCATGGAGGAGTGCTGAATGTGGGATCACAACACAAAAGGAAGTACAAAGGTTAAATCAAGTGCACTGACACAAAAGAGCGACGGTTAAACTTGTAACCCGGGAGTCCAACCAACCTTGTGTTCCCCTCTTCTGTCAGTGAATGGGAGAAAGCGGGCAGCAGAGGCTGAAACTCATGTCTCTGTTTTCACCCTGCTGCTGATCCGTGTCTGCACTCCAGATTCCAACAGAGCAGCCGGGACGGGCACACGCAAGAAGAAGGAAGAGCGGGATGACAGAGAGTGAAAGCCGTGTCGCTGATCAGATAAAAGAAGAAAAAAAAAACAATCAAAACTAGTCGTCCAGATTTTTCCCGTACAGATGCTCTCCGGTGGAGCCGCCGATTCCTCCGGATTCCAGCAGCCTCTGCTCTCTGATGGCTCCGCTGCTCATCGGAGAGAGGCGTATAAACAGCTGTGTGTGTGTGTGTGAGAGAGAGGAGGTCTGTGTGTGTGTTTTGTGTGTGGAAAAGAAGCTAAAGGAACCACGTGATGCGGGCTTAATCCCCCGCCCACTGGCCTAGAGGTACACACACACAGAGCTGCTGCTCAAACACACACATATACAGACCAATCAGAGCTCAAGCTCACACACTAACCACCCCTCCTCCTCTGCTGCCTGCTCTCTCTCTCTCTCTCTCTCTCTCTCTACTACACTGGTTTTTTTCAACACTTTTCTCTCTTGATCTACTCCCTCTCTGATTCGTCTCCCACATTCCACAATCGCTGCTGTCCGTCTCCATCTTCACACCCCTCTCTACACCCCCGTTTGGCCCCTCCATCCCCCTCTGGGCAACTGTATTAAAGGTCAGTGTTTACGAGCCACACAACCTGCTGCAGCAGAAGCAACTGGATGCCTTTTACTGCCGCGTCTGCTACTCCAAAGCAGATTTATCCGACTCGCTGATGAACACACATTCAGAACCGCTTGGCTATTCTAAACGAAATGACACACGGTCACGGTCAAAGGTCAAAAACCTTGTGAATATCAGCTTGAAGGTCAGACATCAAATGCATGTTTAGCCTGTTAATTTTTGTCAATGTCACAAAATGCCACTTACCCTTACAAGTTATACACAACCCTAAACTTACCAGCTGAAAGCATACAGAGGGCCGAAGCAACCATTATTAAAAATAAATATAGATGTTTTAAAAAAATTGGCTGGTTACTAAAAAACAAACAAAAAAGGTAATCAGACATTTTTAAGCTGATTTTAAGTTGGATTGGCCTGAATCGGGCTTCAAAATTAGCAATTTTTTTGGTGTCAGAATGGAAGAATAAGAGGTTTAAAAAAGTTATCAGAAGCATCTGTAAACTATTTAATACTAACCAGGATATTGTACATGCAGCATAACACAGATGGAGTTTTCAGAAATGCAGGGAAGTCAGGGCTGATTTATTGGTGCGCCGCTAAAAACCTGTGGTGCCATCTCTGATTTTCTTGAGTTGAAACAACACAACTAAGTGCAGCAGAAAACTATGAAAGGCTGTGATACAGACTTTCTGATTGTTCAGTAGCAGTTTGATGGCTATCCTGTGTATCCGCTGCATGATTATGCCTCAAAGCACACCAGGATCGATGTAAATATATGTCAACACTGACTACAGCTAATGGTTGTTCAAAGCCAAGGTGGGCACTGTACTGCACTTGCACTTTGCTCAGCAGAGCACAAAACTCACAGTTCACATTTCTGGTCAAAAAGCCTTATAACAGGTTAATTTATGACACAGAAACTGCATTTCTGTCTGTGGTTTCTTCATTATGCAAGAAACCACAAGGCATTCGGCAGATAACGAGAGAGCAAAGCTGGTCTTTTCTTAACCTTTTGAGCTTTCAACCTCAGCAATCTGAGTTAAGATAAAGAAATACATTCCTTAGGAAATACAACTGGCATCTGTGGTTGACTTTTGCTTGCCAACTGTGATAACTGCTAACATAGAATATTAGGGATGAGTAAAAATATGCTTTCTGTAATGATGTTTGTCTTAAGTTTGTAAGATCCCGATCTACATAGGCCGTTCTCCCACTCATACACACAGTGTGACATCGCCTCTGCTGTTAATATAAACAATCATCGACTGCCAACATTTAGAGATAAATATTTAAAATGATGCTCTAAAATTGGTATCAGTAGGTCAAACCTGCACAAAAAGGATGAGCTTTAAATCAGACAAGAAATATTATGTACCATTCCCATGTTGGTGAAATATAACAAAGCTCCAAATGTGACATAAATATGTGCAAAATAATTCTAAAAATTCCAACTAGCGCCTAGATTGAGGTGACAAGATATGATATTATAGACAAACTACAAACTTTTTCATAAAAATTAGATGAAGAACTTAACCTGTATAAGTAGCTGAACTCCTCAGGTGTGGAATCGTGCAGCACAGATCGCGGTCTGGTGAAGAAGCTGCGTCAATGCTAAGCATGCTGGTGGGACAAACCCGGCAACTGCATTTCCTCTTGTAATAACTGACTGTAATCCAGTTCACAAGTCACATACATGCGAGGAGCCAAACAATCAAAATCTGTCAGCAATCTGTCAGCCCAGGTGTGAATTACTGCGTCGCTGTTTGCTTGAAACAAACTCACTGACTCATTCATCTCAACAGCTCTCTGATTTGAATGTCTATCTCTGACGGACAGTATTTCACGTTTATGTAAAGCTGCGCAAAGAAAAGTTCAGTTGTAAGTCTATGGAGCCGTCAGCGGCCATGTTTAGATAGATTTACGTTTAGCAACTTTTACAGTGCTAATAAAAAGTGCTTGCTCTCTTGCAGATTTCCTCACACCTACGTTAGATTACGAAGCCAAAGATTACTTGAGAAAAGTATAAAATGGAGTCATTTTGTATTTTTTTTTTTTCTCGTTGAGGATAATGACTCTCGCTGTAGGATATCGACATGTGACAGCAGGAAGATCGAATCGCACTGCAAGAGGACCACTCCTGCCACTGTGCCTCAGTCGTCCATAGGACATAAAAAACTTTTATTCTGTTTATTACATACAGTCAGGTTGATTTGAAGAACTTTTTACCCTTGAAAAGTAAATCAACTAAGAGCTGCCTTTTCATATTTACGGGATTCAGTCTAAAAGTTTATCTAAAACCCTAAATGTATGAAAAAAAGCAAAAGAATAGAGAAAAGATTTGTATTGAGGCAAATACTTTTCCACAGCATCTGGAAAGTTCTGGGATTTTCACCTTTTTTTCTATTGAAAAGATATGTCTACAAGTGTGTTTGATGTTTTTTGTGAACTGTACTAAATATAAATTAAAGTTGATAAGGAAAAAAACTTCAAAGATGGTTGCCAAAAGAAACCAGAAGACTCAAATATGAAGCAATTACTGGACTTACGTGCAACATGACACATTAAAAACAACACAAAGCAGCACTGAAGGTAGGAGATGAACAAAAAAAATCAGCTGAAGCCGTTAGAAAAGCATGATCCATATTCTTTGGCTCACGTTCAAAAAACACTCATGTTATGTGATTTATCAACTGCTTCCCTGACTAAACTGATACTTAAGCTCCAACTGTCTTGGAAACGATCACTGCTTTGACGGAATAAACCATCCAACTTATGCAAACGTTTGAGCAGGTGTCGGGTTACAAGCCAAAAGCTTTTTGGCTTACATGCCTTCGGTAATAAATAGCCGCAGTCCATTCTGACCGCATCACCTGATAACGTAGACGATAAAGGGTTGTTTTTTTGTATTCGCTCCTGCAAGATAAACTGCATCAACATCACAGGAGGCGCCACACCAAAAAGCCCCACCGGGTGATTCACGCCGAGCCTGAAAACCTGCCAACGCACAACCCTGCATTGTTTTGTGACATCTCTGTCTGGACTTCTGTTATCAGTTCAAACCTGCCTCAGAGTGCACCATTTGCCATTCCTCATACTAAGTGGTGAGAATGTGTCATTGATCATGCAAAAGATAAATCACAAGAAGAAGAAAAAGAACAAAGATAGGATAGCAGTGTTTCTGGAGGAGAGGTTTGCCTCTGATTCAGTTAAAATGAATGAACTCGGGTTTTGTTTTACTCAGTTTTGGGGAGGAAACTTGTGACAATAACAGAATTTCATCCTGATTTGGTTTTCTATGCTGTAAGATGGATTTTGGTTCATTACTTAATGGTATCCTAGGATAATCACTGTGATGTCAGAGGTCTGTGTTTCTGAGTTTCTACACAGCTTGGAAACCTGGAATATGATTTCAGTGTTTAAGTCATAAGTATGAAAAAGGAAAATATCAGCATGACATTTTTCTTCCTTTCTTTCTGTTTATCTGGCAACAAGCTAATTTTAGCTACTTAATTAGGTGTAAACACCAAAGTCAGGGATTCCCTCAGTGTGTTATAAGCCTGGTGGAAAACCAGACTTTACTTGCCATCCCACCAGGCTGAGTTAACATTTTTTAACTCACAAACACGACAGACCGCTGGATGGATGACTGCCCTAGAACCCCATCACCAGGCTTAACAACCTTGAATTATTACAGATATTCTTGTGTTCCGGTAAAAACTGGATATTATGGGATTATTGGTTGTTAAAAAGCAGAAAGTTCTTCTCTCACTACTCCACCATCAGGATGTGCTTCACACCTGTTCCTGGAACATTTCTCCCATTGTACTCTCAGGTTTAATGGACCAGTTGCTTTGACTTATATTTGTCTGGACAGGTGATTTCATCCGTCACTGGACCTGGTTTTCTAGCCACAGTGTATGGTCCTTGACATTTAGCTAGCAACTTACTTGGTCCAGGAGACAGAAGTACTAAAACCTGAGGGCTTTTCAGTTTGTCTCTCATCTATAGCAGGAGAAAAGATGGATGGGCTGCAACTTAGAGAGGTTCTGCTTTGTGTGAAAAGACGACAATAAACTGGCTTCTTTTGAGTAATGGCTCCACACCACACCTCCCAGTGTAACATTGGTTTTCTCCTAAAGAAGACCTCCGCTGCAAAAAAAAAGAAACCCACACAACAAACTTGTACAGCTATTTATATAAAGACATCACACACTATGCACTGGGTACAGCTAAGCCCAAACCGTAACTTGACCCGACCGCACCTTGCTCCCAAAGCTAAACTAAGACGTCAGCCATGCGTTTGTAATGAAGAACCTGCAGAGGTAATAAAAACGACACATTTACACACCAACATATCCTGAACATGTCTTAATTCCCAATACTTGGATCCTGCTAACAATGTAAAGGAAACAGATTTCTTTGAATGGCGTCACATGAATGTGGAGAAATCAGGAGGGCGACTGCTTGAGGGGCTACAGACGGTTTGTATCAATAAACAAGAACTATGAACCAAAGGAACACCACATGATTGCTTCACTTCTCCATCCAACTGCGAAATCTTCACAGCAAGGAACAATATTCTGCTCAAAGGAATTGCTTACGCAGCTGCTCTATGAAATTAAATTACAAGAATATCGCAAAGGAGGTAACTTTATTTGTACACAGCAGCTTGACAGGAAGTGAAGCAGATAAAACTGTGTATTTTTTTTTTTAAATTAGATTCATTATTTTAAAGTCGAGTCATTTCTGTAGCATATTTTATCAGCAAGGCAGTTCAAAGGGCGTGATGATGAAAATGTAACAAAATAAGCAATGGTAAAATAAAGAGAAGTAATGAAAAAAAATGTAATCGAGACTAAAATTAATATACTTTGAATGAAGTGACATCATTTATGCCCTAATTTAAACAAGTTGTTTCTGCTCATGATGGAAAATTCAAAAAAAATCTAAATGACATCTTTATATATAGATTTTATTTTGTTTTCCTATTTAATGAAAATTCTTGGATCATCTCAAACTACAGAATTTAACTTTATTTTTTACTTTGAAAACTTAAACCTTTATTTTCTTCACAAAACAAGTTCAGTGCTGATGCAACCCGCTGCAAATCCAGCAGGGACAACTTCAAGACATCGTCCCTGCGCTCAAGTCCTCCTGCTAGAAAACAGCCAGCTTGTCTCTGAACATCAAGTAATTACAGCCCAGCAGGAACCAAAACAACTGTTTTTACTTCAGCTTGACTCATGTGACACAACGCAGACATGGTCAGACTAATCTCAGCCGCAGTCGGGTTTGTTTGCTGCATACTCTACCATTACTGCTCAACTATTATCAAGTCAAATGATTAATGAGGCCTTTGCACACCACAGCACTTTCAAATAATACGGTCCAACTGTTGGAAGTCATTCGCTCCTTGAGCTCTGTGATAAGCTGCGGACAAAAACAGAGAAGTGCACAGCAGAGAGGAGGGCTGGCCTCTGCAAGGCTGACGGCTTTTTGCTGCCGGAGCACCGACGACAGACAGTGTTACATGAAATGCCAGGCGGTAACACGAGAGGAGCGAGGGGGGCATGTGCAGTGACGCCAGAGATTTAGGAATCTATAATCACTTCAGTTCACTTTGAGGCTTCTCGGCTACGTGGAAAAAAAATTTAAAAATAAAAATTGCCTCGGCAGACCCCACAGTGAGAAATACGACGGTTGTGGTATTTTTTATAAGAGATTACGATTTGCTTTGTGACGGGTCGCGAGACAAAACAAGCTTGTTTTGACTAATTTTACTTCGGATTCTCTCTTCCCACGTAACAGAGAGGCCAGGCTGGCCCCTGGGAGGCAAAATAAAGCTACATGTTGGGCCCCAGAATTGCTTGTTCCTGGTGTTCACCTCAAATGAGGGAAAAACTTGAACAAATTGATGAAGAGCATCTGTTGTCATCTGCAACCTCCAATCTTTTTATTATTTTTGCTTAAAAATTCAAAATTTACCTGCAATAAATGCTAACCTTTATGTCTTTACCGAAGAATCTGTGTTACAGATTCAACAACAGCAATGATCTTTTTTTTTTTGAGTGTTGCAGTTTTAATCTACAGGGATAAATTAAAGCAACATTTCTCCAGGTAAAGAGATGGAAACCTTTAAGGCTGACACACTCCACCATTAATCCGGCTCTTAGCAGCCCATCGAGCTTTCCGTTTGTTCGGGAGGGATCCTAAGTCGTCACTAATCCACATCTGAGTGGTAAAGAGGTATTTAGAGAGCAGCTAATGTTTAACGCACCGGGATAGGTTCATGTTCACCGACCGGCAGAGGAACAATGCGGTCGCTGTGCGAGTAAACGCAGCGAGGATGAGGAACACACCGACACAAGGACCACCGGTGTGATTACGAAGGTCTCTCTGTGCCTTAAGGTTCAAGTGCTAATAATAAACTTCTAAAGAATAAGAGGCGGTGGGTGAGTAAGGAAGCAATGTGTCTCTGGGTGTATTTTTACGGAGATTGCATCCTCCTGTAAGTAAGATTGAATAGGGCCTGGAAGTGACAGTGGGAAGTTACCACCCAGTTCACCATCTTGGTCAAATGAGATCTCAGGTCAAAAAAGAATGCTCAGAAGAATGTTTCAGATTATTTTGCTTCTCTTCTTCTTCTGCAAACTGCATTTAAATGCAATATACAAGGTTGTGAACTTATTCAAAGGTAAGAAAAGCAAAAAAATCAAAAACAATGTATCCCAATTAAGTTTAAAATTGACAAGATCAAGATGTACAAATAAATCCATTGGTTTAAGAGAACATTTGTTTTCCTTGAGGGTCGATAGTAATTCTGCCCAGAGGGCATCAGGGCAAACTGCTCTGAATGACCATGGTCTTGATGATGTCTTTAGGTCCCTTCCAGCTCAATCAAATGGACACCCATTACTTTTAAGCACTGATTCTGACAATGCTGTACAGACGATTCTTATCCTCAACTGACCAATTGAACCAGCAAATAGAAAGAAAATATTGACTCAAACATCATGAAAGGACATTAAATGGGGTTTAAAACTCAAATATTGACAACTCTGTCAACACACAGAATGAAGATTTTTGCTTAGCTACAAAATGGATAAACTAGTTGCAGCACATTCATGCTTGAAACTGAAAGTAAACCTGACAACTTGACCTACTTTCTGATTAATTCGGCTAATAACCATCTGACTATTTAAAAGAACTCCTTAAAAAATAACCCAATAAAATGAGATGGTGTCGTAAAGAAAAAAAAGTAACACCCCAGTTGCAGACGGAGCAGAACATTGTGAACTTCAAACTACTGATCCAAGAACAAACGCACTATTTAGGGTGAAATACCACTAAGGACAATGTAAAAATGTGACCGGATTTGATGTTCCACTAAATCCTTTTCACCTCCTTACGCAACACGTTTTTAAAAATTTTTTAACAGTGCTACAACGGCTTAAGTGCTGTACAAGAAGGCATCTACCACAAGAATTATCTCCCAACTTTCAGACTTCGTTCTTGTAAGTGATGGCAAAGTGCAGCAGCCTTGCTTCAGCAAGCTGAGCAGCAGTGCACAGCATCAAATATTTTTTAATGGACCTTACCACGCTCCGCCCACGGGGCCGCGTTTCATTGGCTGATGCCCATTCTAGGTCATAGCAGACTAGCCATGTGCTTTTTAGGCTCACAAACACCCCGTGTACGTTTGGACTAAGACCTAGTTTTTGCATCAGAAATCGAAAACAAATGGTTCTCCATTGCCAGTGTTGGATCTGTACAGGTGATGTCAGGTATCCTGATCGTATTTGTGGGACTAAAATTCACAGATTTCCAAAATCTGAAACCGAATGCCTTGCTTGGATCAAAGCTTGTGAACGACCGTAGGATCAATAAGAACAAAGGAGTACGTGCTAATGTAAGTATTATTGATATGCTTTCTTTCTGTTTAGTGAATGGGGATATTTTGATTGATTGTTTGTCCATTTGAAATTCTGCTTTCCAGCCTCAGTGGTGTTGTGCATTTTGTAGATTTAATTGAGTGGAATACTGTTTCACCAACTGTTTCATATGTATCTGCTGAGACGTTTAAAAACACTGTTAGCAAGCCAACGCTAGCAGCAGTAAGAAACTTTACCGTTAGAAGACGTGGAATAACATAAACTCAAAACTAAAAAGTATCAAGGTTAGAAGTGAAAATGACCAGCTGTATAAATAAGTCTTTCGCGTAGTTTTATAAAAAAAAAACACAGTTAAGCTCAGCTTGTGAGCTAACATTAGCCAGTTAGCACTGTGCTCCTGCTAAATGACACGGCACAGGCAATTACACGACTCTCCACTGATTTCTTCTACTTAATATGTGTTATGTCCGAGTTATTGTTATTGTTAAACATGGGAGTTATTGAAATACTCCCATGTTTACATAGAAACATAGCGCCGCTAGGCTTTGCATGTGAGACTTCCGACCACGTGATATTTTCTAGCTCAGTTGTGGGTGGAGCGTGGTAAGGTCCATTTAGCTGACCATAATATTTCCCGTGTTTTGTTTTGGTCATTATTATTACACTTATTGTTGAGATGTGTGTGATAGTTTGTATATCACACACATGTGATAGACATGTGATAATATTATTATTATATTGCTATAATAATAATAATATAGCAATATTATTATTGCTATAATGTAGCAATAATAATATTGCTATATTATTATTATAGGAATAATATAGCAATATTATTGCTATAATATTCCGTATTATAGCAATACGGAATAAATCGCGTCCCGTTTTGGTTCAATACGGGGCGGAGAAACAACAACCACAACAACCTTTTTCTAGCGATCGGGCTAGAAGAGTGGAGAAGACCTGGAGGAGGTCACTGTACAGCCTTTTCCGTCATGGCTGGCAACCCTCTGCCTCCTAAGCCGGAGTTCCGCTCCACCAGCCCAGCTTCTACGTCTCCGGTAGCACCACCTCCAGCCCCTCCTGCGTCCGGGCCTCCTGCTCCTCCGAGGCCGGCGCCAGTGCCACCTCCGGTTCCAGCTCCTCCCGAGTCCACTCCAGCCGTCGCACTCGCCGGAGAAACAGCCGGAGCAGAACCAGCTCCTCTCGTCGTCTCTGCCGGAGCAGAACCAGCTCCTCTCGTCGTCTCTGCCGGAGCAGAGCCAGCTCCTCTCGTCGTCTCTGCCGGGGCACAGCCATCTCCTCCCGTCGTCTCTGCCGGAGCAGATCCAGCTCCTCTCGTCGTCTCTGCCGAAGCAGAGCCAGCTCCTCTCGTCGTCTCTGCCGGAGCAGAGCCAGCTCCTCTCGTCGTCTCTGCCGGAGCAGATCCAGCTCCTCTCGTCGCCTCTGCCGGAGCAGAGCCAGCTCCTCTCGTCGTCTCTACCGGAGCAGATCCAGCTCCTCTCGTCGTCTCTGCCGGAGCAGAACCAGCTTCTCTTGGAGCAGAGCCAGCTCCTCTCGTCGTCTCTGCCGAAGCAGAGCCAGCTCCTCTCGTCGTCTCTGCCGAAGCAGAGCCAGCTCCTCTCCTCGTCTCTGCCGGAGCAGAGCCAGCTAATCTCGTCGTCTCTGCCGAAGCAGAGCCAGCTCCTCTCCTCGTCTCTGCCGGAGCAGAGTCAGCTAATCTCGTCGTCTCTGCCGGAGCAGAGCCAGGTCCTCTCCTCGTCTCTGCCGGAGCAGAGCCCTCTGGTCGCCTCTGCCGGAGCAGATCCAGCTCCTCTCGTCGTCTCTGCCAGAGCAGAGCCAGCTCCTCTCGTCGTCTCTGCCGGAGCAGAGCCAGCTAATCTCGTCGTCTCTGCCGAAGCAGAGCCAGCTCCTCTCCTCGTCTCTGCC
>CAEFZY010009905.1:0-26464 GCA_903066815.1 Brachyrhaphis roseni | reverse complement strand
TGTTAATTCATAGTTTTGATGCCTTCAGTGTGAATCTACAATGTCAATAGTCATGAAAATAAAGGAAACTCATTGAATGAGAAGGTGTGTCCAAACGTTTGGTCTGTACTGTATTTACTTGGTAGTAGACTGAAGCCAAACTATGAAGTATCACACACCACTAAGACACCTTAAGAATTGATTGCACATGCATTTTTGACCCTTTGCTTCCAACCTTGCTAGCTTCCATCTCTTTCTGAACAGTAACCCGTCTCCCCTCTCCCATGAATGAAAGTGGTCATGTAACACTTATGTTCCTTATCAGAAATTGTGTCAAACTGAGCAGAACAATACAGCACAATGTTATCCGCCATTTTTTTTGTTATCTGCCCATGTATGTGTAGAATAAACTCTACAGCTGTGCGTTCTGCATATGTGCAGTTTCACACCTTCGAGGGGGGTGTTACAGAAAGTTAGAGGCTTTCAGACAGGTTTTCACTGTAAATAGGATCATAGATTTTAATGTTACATAATTAAACACAGCTACAATTCACAGTTGTGCACATTTCTAATGCGATCATCACAGTTACATAAGTGCCTCAGTCTGATCATGTGCGCAATGTTTTCCTACTTCTTAAATCCAAACACAGATGTTGGCAGAGCAGCGACCAGCTGAGGGCGGTACTAACTACTCTAAGTAATCACCATAACTTCCTGTATAAACCAGGAAGTTTGTCAGTGACACAAAGGAGTGTCAGATTTCTCCTCCCCTCCCCCATTGCCACTGATCCCATCACTAATCAGCATGTCAACAAAACACTCCCATGAGCGGCGACACCAGCGTCTGTTTAGGAGTCATCTCTCATAAGATTCATAAAGGTCACCGCCTAGTCTGAACGTCAGTCAGTCATGCTTGCTCCGGTTGTGTCGTCCGTCTCCTGACCAGAGATCTTAATGCGCTGGAAGCTGAGGAGAGGCGAGGGGAATTAGAAAGTCAGCAGTGTCCTGGCAACGTGGTTAAAGAGCGTGGCTATCACTTATCAAGGGCTTTCCTTTGGTGCCAGCACACATGTACACTGACACTGTGACCACAGAGCCTGGGTCATTTCCACTATCGACTTACACTCACAAGACCTCGCTTGGTGATATCACAAATATGCTATCATGCATTGCACTGTACCCATGACCTTCGCATACACACGTCTGCACGTAGCCACTTTATTTAGAGGCACAACTTCATGTGCAAACATTGCACATAATATCTTTAATATTGCTTTTTCTTTTTCAAACCAAAAGAGACATTTTTGCCTGGAGACCAGCTGAATAAAGCTCAATAAAAGCCACAGAAGTTACCAGATCTACTGAAGGAAGAGCAACATATCATTTTTAACACTTATCTACTTTAGGAAATGCGGCATTTTTAAACCACCACCTTGTTCTACTTTTAGGCTGTTAAACACAAAAAACAACTTTTGCAAGTTTGTAGAACAAATATGATGAGGAGTGGGGAGGAAGCCCAGTTTTCAACCTAATGACCAGAAAAAACATTATTCAAAATATTATTAATTGCATTTTTAGTCTCATTCAGTGGATATGCAATACAACTTTTCTACGAAAAGAACTAAAAAAAAAAATGCATATATCTATATTTAAAAACATTAGTTAGTTCCTAATTATTTTTTAGATCAAATTATAAAGAGCCTTTGTGGCAGGGTCAAAGAGCCACTTAAGGCTCTTGATATAATCTAAGAAATGTTTTAGTATCTGTATTAGCTTTTTCCTTTCATATTTTTTAAGATTCATATGGCTTTTCTTGTTTTACATAAACTGAAAAAATATGTTTTGAGGCACTTGGATTCCACTTTTCATTGGCATTAAAAATTAAACAGAGACCGTTTGATCGTTATTATTATTTGGCGTCTGTTTTTTTGTTCAGACAGAAGGCAATTAATTTATTCCAGTTTACCTAGCAGTTGTAGCTAGGTAAGGTAGGCCTTCTAGTTGCTGACTGATTAGCAGATTTAGTTCCTGTTTTGGGTTTTTATATTAAATACAAAATAAACTACATTTCAAAAATAAAAGCTACCATAGCTTAAAATACCAACACACAACATTTGTCAGACATATTTTGCTCAGAGTAGTGATGTGTCGTTTGCGAAAAAGTCTCTTTGTAGCAAACAAGAAGCGTGAACTCCTGCTGCTGAGTGCCGAGTCCTCAGATGCCCCGGATCAGCTCTGCTGAGAGTCCACGCACATGAGGGCGGGACTTCATTATGATTGGCTCACACTATAGCCAATCACACACAAACACAGTCTATCGTCATACCATGAGAGAAGGAAGTGGAGGAGAAACTCCAAGGACACATGTAGTGACAGACAGAGGGATTTAAATGTGAAAACCTAACAATAAATAGCATCTGAAATATTTAAAGTTTCTATATTCCCTGCTCAGTGCCAAACCACCAATCAATAAATTCAGAGCTAAGTACTTGGGACCAGACCAGTTCATTCTTAAAAAGGAACAGAAAACTGTTGCGATGTTGTTTCAAATGCAGATATTCTAAGGATCATAGGAGCAAAATGCCCCTTCAGAAACTTGTGGCCTTTGAAGAGTAGCACATCTCTGCAAACGTCACATTTCACAGTGCCTACAAACTGACTGTCAGATTGTAAGCATGTAATTAAAACAAAAAATGCTGTTTATATATTATATATTAATCAAGCAAATGGTGGCATTTCAGATATTTAACAGCACAAACAATGCTAAACAACTACGGATGTTTCTCTCATTTCTAAGGTGAGCTTGTTCTGGCTGGAAATACGGTAATACATTTAAGTTTGGTTGGGTTCAGACATGCAAACTAAGGAGGATACTACAGAACAGTAGGAAACAAGGCCCTTGAAGGAGTGCATCTAATCAGGGACGAGGTCCGCTCTAACAGCAGCATCACTGCATCTTTTATTAAAAACAGGAGCTGGGGAGAAAAAAGTGGTGGTGATAATCTAAACGGCGGATGCCGCATTCTGGTTGGGTAAGAATTAAGCATAAAGGAGCATCATATTTCGTCTTTCAAGCATCTGAGGTCGCTCAAACTTGAGTGTGTGTGAAAAGGAGAGGAGAGTTTTACACTAAGTCAGGTGCAGGAGAAAGGCATCTGACCCAGCTGGCAGCAACATGCAAGGCATTTCGTATCTGAGCCATGGGGCAAACGGCCAACATTTATTGTGCTGAGAAAAAAAATAAGTGGCTGTGCTTACAGCTTCAATGTTCTCGAGGCAAAAGAAAAGAATGTCTTTAAAACGTGTCCTTTCTGTAAGGAACAACTTCTAGCTCTGTGATAGTTAAAGAATGTATGCAGACATATTGTCAATAATAAACTATTTTCTTGGCTCTATGGTTGTAACTAATTATTAATATGTTAATGATTGTCCTCTCTAAAAGGCCCCACATTTGAATATTTACTTAGAAATTAATCTTTCCATCTATTTCCCTTTTTAGTGGATTTCATGTTATACCATAAGGAAGTGATTTTATCTCTGTGTCCTTTTTTTCCAACCAACCTTTAATTTCACCAGAGGCTGAGAAAAGGATGATTTAACTGGTGGGTTATATGTCAGGTTTCTGCAAAAACCTATGGTCTTAAAAAGGGTAGGTAAAGAAATTTAGGGTGTTTTTTTATACATTTCTAGTCATTGTTCAAGTTCTTCTCCTGATTTAAAGTCTATTTAAATCACAGTCTAGAACGTTTTTGACAGCATGATAATTAAGGTGCTGTTTTTTTACTGTAAGCAGAAATTGTTAGGTGTGAGCATGGTAAAGATGATAAAATAATAATCTGACCTGTTTAGCAACCTGTGAAAAGGTGAGTCATATGACAAGGCAGCTGTGTGGCTGCAGGGTGTGTACAGACCAATGCAAAGCCACCTCACAAAAGTTATTTCCTTGTGATGAAATGTTTGACATTCCAGGAGAAATTATTCTCTCTGGTGTCCTAGACTGCCAATAAAACCTACATTAGAAATGTTCCTTTGGGGCATGAAAAGATATTTTTTATTATTTAGTTTAGCTACAGGGATAGGTAATTGTTTGCATATTGTTTTTTCTAAAAATTGCTGCCCTTTTCCAGCAGACGGCTGAACAGACAACGTCCTTTTTTGGACACAGAAACTCTGGTTCTAATGTCCTTGGACTTATTAGGACAGAAGAGAGCTACTTTTATCTCTTCTCCTAACCCAAACTTTTCCTATTCTGTCCTGACATCCAGTCATGCAAGCAAACAAATTCAGAGTTATTAACTAAACTCTTTCTTTTTTTTTTTTTAAAGATATTTAATGTTTAGTTAATTTGTATTATTGGTCTAAAATGGACTCATGTCCAGATAATATAAGGTTGAGTGTCCAACTCACCTTCTGTGGAGCATTGACGACACCTGAATTGTATCCAAACTGCAGGGAGCCAAGCACCGCAGTGCCAACGCTCATCATCAAGGGGAACGTTATTTTCTGCAAACAAAAACACAAAGAGATTTTGTATTCAGTGAAAAGACCAGCTCAACAGTTACTAACCATTTTAATTTGACTTCAAATTACAAGGTTAAAACAGCATCACTTTACTGATTCTAATATTTTATTTGGCTAAACACTCTGATGCAGCTCTATTTTCCACTTTCCGGGTAAAGTTTTGTCTGATATCGTTTTGGTTATAGTTTTTGAGAAATATATAATGATATGACTTTTTCTGTGTGTTTAAAAGTAGTAGTTATTTGTAATAATGTAGTTCAGTGTTAATTTCCAAATGCTACAGATGGATTGATTTGACATCCAGATCTGTACATGTTTATAAAAATATTATATAACGTACGGCTCACAGATAATAAGCAAAAAAGTCCTAAAACTGGAAAAAGATATTATTTCTTGTTTTGAGCTTCAGATACTTATATGTTTGTAAGCAGAAATAAAGGAAGAACACTGTCAAAACTTGACTTATCAATTGTTTGCGCAAAAACAGGTTACCTTCGTAAGGGTGGCTCAAAATATTATTTGTCTTTCTTTTAAGGGAGATAAAATTGCATTAGCCTTCTTTCAGCCAACTGATAGGCAGTGTGCAGTAACAGGTAGAGAAGGCTTTTGTCAACATTTCATCTGGCTTCTCATTAAAAGATATTAACCATATTAACGTTACCATATTAACAGTTGTATGTTTGGAAATTTTAACATTTTGCTCTTTGATATCTTTACCAGACCATCCATAGCTCTTATTACATATTACTTTCCATATTATCCCTCTGCATTGCTTTTTATGTTTAAGGTATTTGACCTTGAGGCATATTCAACCCCATGTAGTCGTCCTTATTGTCCCTGAACTTTTGACCGTGCTCCAGGTTTTATATGAGTAAGCCTCTCTGATGAAAACGGTCCTGGTTAACCCCAGGTGTAGTGATGCTTTGTCTGTGTTCATGTTCCTGTGATTACAGAGCTCATTTTGAGTTGAAGCTCAGTAGAGCCCCATAGATTAGGAAGGATTTTCCTCATACCAAGAAGTAAATAAAGCATGGTGGGGTATGCTGCTTTCATCTTTCCTCCTGCAGGGCAAGGACATAGCAGCCTTATTAAAACACCATTTTTTTGTGTTTTAGCCACAACAACTTTCAGCAGAACCACAAGTCGCTGTGGTTACATAAATAAATTGTAAAAGCATTTACAGAAATTAACGTTTCCACAAAAGAATAAATTTTTATATTGAGTATATTGCCTCAATTCATGGTGAACGAAGGCTTTAAGTATTTTAAAGTTTCAAAAATTCGCAATCATATTTTCTCTTGCTGTATGGAGTAACAAAGTCCTGCCACTCCCCCACTTGTTGCTGAGCACTGACATTCAGCTGACTGAAAAAAGGCCATTTAACTTTTGTGTCACTTAAATCCAGCAGTCTGGAGAATATAGACAAAAAAAATATATACAGGAACAACAACCAACCCTCTTAACATAACACTATTTTTAGATGCCTGTCGATTCAGGAGTTATCTGATCAGATAACTCAATCACCAATGAAACATTTTAACCCATTTGTTATACTTGTCTTTATAAAAATCTGTGTTTAATCTTTGTTCTAGGTTACATCAGTAGAAAATAATCTCTCATATAAAAATATAAGTATAATATCCTATATGATTTAGTTTGTTTTGTAGAATTTTATAGTAATTCTACTTTCGGTTGTCATACTGTGAGAACCTCTCATGTCTAGTTTTTAACTGTTTTGTCTTTGATAACTCACACTGAGGTCATCCAGTCTGGAAAGTTCATGTTGTTTATAAGTCCAGTTCTGTTTCTGTGATTTACTCTGGATAGCTGCCTCGTATTTTGGAAACATAAGATAATCACATGCCTGGATGTCACTTCAAAGTCTTTTTCTAACCTGAGGAGAAATAACCAAGCAGAGGCCTTACCGAGTTTAGCCACATAATGATATTAAAGTCAAAAAAGGACAAGCACTCCCGGAGGCTGTAAATATTGAGGTGCTAAAGTCCAAGAGACAGTTTATTCATTATCATGTGTAGGTAAGTAATATAAAACACCGTTTGTGACATCTGACTGGAAGTAGCAATAAGAAGTTTGGAAACTATGACTATAAACAAATGTTCTGCCTTCAGTGATGACTAAGTGGTTTTATGGGACCCAAACTTTGCCAATAACATTTCTCTCACACAATTAGAGCAGCACTGTTTGAGGCTTCATGCTGGTGATGCTAAATTCCTCAGGAGAAAAGTAAATTCATCAGCAAGGTTTGGTTGTTTTTGTTTTTGTAACCAGCCCTTCTGAGTCCATGTTCATCGCAAAGCATGAAGATCCATTCTTTATCACCAGAAGAACTGAAAGTTATTCTCTGTACTAGTATATTCAATACATTGTAGCTATTTTGTTTGTTTGCTTTAAACTAGGGATAAAGGATTGGGAAATGTTTAACAATATGGATCTTCTTTATTAATGCTTATGTTGTAGAAGAAAAGCAATGGTGGGCACACTAACGCACTAGTAGTGGAAATACATTTTTTTAAGCGGTATAGCACTTGTTTTGTTAAAAAATGACTAACACCAGCCGGTAGTAGGGGTGCACAAATTTATCTGCGCTGATTTTCTTAATTTTGGGAGATTGTGAACAGTCTGAAACTATTAAGGTAACAAACCCAGAAAGTTCTCAATAAACAGAAATTGAAGGACACTAAAATGGTACATATGGTTTTTTTTTTAAGTATTTTGAAAAAGAAGCACAGTAAGTGAAACTGAATGCCAAATTTTTGCTTTTTAAGAAGGTTGTTCTTTGCACAGTGATGTCTGCTGTTGTTTCTCCAAAAATCTCCAATTTTGCTGAAATCTTCATAGCAGCCTGGCATAACTTTTCACATAATAAAAACAAGATTATTAAAAAAAAAAAAAAAAAAAAAAAAAAACTCAGAGTTTCACAAAAAAATAAATAAATACAAAAAAACAGCCCTGAGAAACTATTTCAGATGATTATGTAAACTGTTCTCCTCTGAGATATTATGAAAGCACACACTGCTACTTTTAAATGCGACAGAAGTAGACCTGGTAAGCCTGAAACTGCCCAGTTTTCTCCTGCTAGATATGATGATGAAGAATAAAACCTTTGTGTGGGTTTTTTGGAGGCTGTCACTACATGCCTGTTTTCTATAAAGGACATGTTTGGTTCCTACTCTTACTTTTTCAACCAATACCGGCTCCTGTTTTTCAGGTCATCGAGTTCGTAACACAGTTTGGCAGCTGCATATTAAAACATACACTGACTTCGTTTAGCCTTCTGGGCTTGAGGTATAAAGCAGGGCTTGGGGTAAATGAGGAAACCCACATTCTGATACTGAAGATATATTCTGAAGAACTACAAGAGCTCTCAGAGAACTACCAGCTGCTTTTTACTATCAACAATAAAATCCTGTTGGTGCCTCTGGGAAAAATCAGTCTATTTAAATCCCTCCTCCCTTCAGGGAATAGATGTATTTGTCCACAAAATCTCCTCAAATGACTTCAGCTACAAATGTCTCTTAGCAGTTAGATACTCTAGCTTTTATCCCTTCAAAACACACAAACTGCATAGGGAATCAAATTTATGAGAAGCACTGAGTAAAACTTTAAGAGAGAGCATTCTAAAGAAATCCTAACAGAGTTTAACCCGAACTGACTGATAACAAACCCTTCCTTCTTTACTGTGAAAATCCAAAATAAGAAAGTAGGTGAGATATTTTATGTTTCCTGGAACTCATAAACAACAAGGCCAACATAATACTTTACTTCCTCACGAGAGAAGCAGTGAGGTTACACCCATTAGAACTATTCTACTATCGAAACGTTGGAGCCAATCCCTCTCTCCTTGTGCTTCGTCTCTCAGAGTCGTGTTGCATCCCTGGCATGTTTAATGCAGCAGGAGCTTTCAGATGTGTTTACATTTCCAAAACAAGTGGTTTGACCTTAACAAGCAGTCACAAGGTTTTTGAATAAACTTTATCAAAGCTCTCCCTGGATCCTTTCATGCAAATGTTTTGTGTTTGCATGTGAAGGTTTAAGCAAGACATAAGGCTGCAAGCAGGAATTTTCTGTCCAGTCATGGCAGCAGTGCACAAAGCAAAGCCAACAATGAGCACATGTTCATCAAATAAACTGGTACAGTCAGATGAGCAGAACAGGAAGAGTTGAAAAACCACCGTCAAATCAGTAGACACTCAGCCATTCTGATCCTTTTTTCAGTCACGTAGAACTACTGGATCTTGTTCAGTTGACGCAATAATAAAACGTAGGAGGAAATGAAGCAGAGCAGAAGCCCGGCCCAAATTTGGGCATGTGTAACCACAACCACTGACATAAACCAGCATCTCACTCTCCATCCTCCTGCTCAGCTAGGGGACCTGAAGGAATCAGCGTGCTGAAGCACAGAATCTCATGTTGATAAAGGAGAATCTCCCTCCTAATATCCTTATACTCCTTGTGCAGTTGAATATTTCTCTTTATTCTGACGGTCCTGAAGGTCAAAAAGGAAATACAACCCAGGCTGTGAGAATCCAAGCCAGCAGACAGAGAGGTGACGTCAATTCATGTTAATTTAATCAAGAAAATGAGGGCTTAGCTGCAAAAAGGGTTGTCAACAGAAAATCCACAAATGAGTCAACACCTGTTGCCAGATGTTTTGAAGGTCCTTTAAATCGCCCTTAAAAATAAGGCTGTGGCAAGTCAAGTTGAAGACTTTTATTATTGCCACCCTGAATTAAAATTAAGACCAAAAAAACTATAAATATAGTTGATGGTTGGGGGACCATGCAGTATTACAAACAAGGGTAGCAAAAACAGTGAAACTTCTGGAGTCTATTTGTGGCTCTTGGCAGCAGCTTTGTGTTCCCCACAGCATAGGACTCTCTACAGCTTTGACATCCACAGTGCCTAGCTTAAAAGTTGATTTGCACAGAATACACCTAACCTCATATGGGTTGGCAAAGGAAGTGAGCCAATGGCAAAAACAATCGTCATCCATCCAACTGGCAATAAATTTGAATTTACCCACAATGGACACCCACAATGCTAGTACCACTAACTAGCAGCTAGTTAGTGGTACCCTCCACTGCCTCAAGTCATAGAACGCAACAAAAATGTTTGTGTGACTCAAACCTTTGCCTGATAAAAAATTCCTGTGAGGAAAAAGAAAAACTACATAGAATATAGAAAATTAAGTAGTCATGCAATGACAGAATTTAAGACCTGTGATTAACTTATTTAAGGTCTAATACATTTTTACAGTAATTTTAATGCCTTAAATTTAGATACAAAAACACAAAAAATTCATAAAAATAAATTTTATCCAACAAATATGGCACAAAGTACAGCATCTCCGTTTATGAAGTGTAAAATAGAATAAACAGAGATTCTTTACTGAAGGAGCAATGAGTTCAAATCTGATGTAATAGAAGAAAAGCGGATGTATAACCATCATCTTACCACAGTTTTTTCACACGAGTAGCGATGTCTGTAATCTTAGTTTTTCTTTTAATTTGCATCCCAGGTGTCATATGAGAAAAAAACCTGACATTTCACCACGTGGCACATTAAAAGAAAAACCACGTTGGTTCGATTCCAAATAAGCAACTTCAAAACTGCTGCAATCATAAAGTAGGTCATTTCAACAGAGAGTTCTGGGCAGGCTTGTGTTTTTAAAATGCAAAATAAGTCATGAATGTTTAAAACGATCTCATTTGGACTCACAAACACACAGAGCTACAAATGGTTTTTGGTGTCTGGTCTATAAAATTTCAAACACCTTTCAAACAAACTTGAGGACGTTCTAAAATTTATTGTTTTACAAGCCACAATAAATATTCACTTAAAAAATGACAAATTTAATGTTAGGAGTATGGAATAGGAGATTTTTGCATAAACTAAGCAAAAAATATTCGTAACAAGTGAAGCTCTGGTAAAAGTAGTTTTTCTGTTTCTCTGTGATTCATCTTAGCCATTCATGAGTATTTCCCCGATGAATGAGTAAAGGATTAAAAGCAGGCAGAAGTGCGACTCGTTTCATTTCCTTTTTGCCAGTCTGCGCCGGTTCAACCGCTCTGGCCTACACTACACTCATCACGTCTCTCAGCATGTCGTCTCTTTGGTCTCAGCTTACACAGCTGTGCGGAGCCCGACATGTGCCCGCCTCCTACAGCGCCCTCACACTGATAGCATATCCTGCTCCCCCACTGTGGTCACTTAACAGTTAAACAGTGGTCAGCAGAGAATACATCCATCTTTGCAATTAATAAAGCTATAACTCAGATTCTGAAAGATCTGTCCTTTATCTTGTGCCATTGCAGTGAATTAAAAAAAGTCAGACGATTAAAAAAAACGCAAATCATAACAAGCATTGTCTACATGAGGGGTGTCCAAAGTGTGGCTTAGAGGCCATTTGTGGACACTGGAATGATTTTGTTTGGCCACTACGCACAATTCAAGAATGTTTGGACTGCCAGCAAAAGCAGTTAATACGGATTGATAAATTTGACTAATTTAAATCCTCTTAACATGAAAAATGTTGGGAACAATGCAAAATATATAACATTTTTATGTTTTACTTTGATTGGAAATTCTTAGTTAACAGGACCAAAAACATCCAGCTGCAAAAATATTTATTAAATTTTTTTTAAATAGATAATTGGGCACAACTACTTCAATAAACTGGCTAAATTTGTCTTTCCAGGAGTGATCCATAATCTTTTGCTGCTGTTGTGAAAGTAAAACTGTTACATACCAACAAAATATAAATCATTTAAATCCCAAAAAGTAAAAAGAAAGAAGTGTCTGCCTCTTCTGTTTTAATATGCCAAATATGTTAACTCATTGTTGTTTCAGATATGGACTTGTTTAGATTATTACTGAAAAGTTGGAACGTTAAATAAAATCCCAACAAAATAAGCTAGGGATTTCCATTTTTAATAAGAAAAGAAGGAATTGGGCCCAGATGTACCTTCAATTTGCCAAGTATTTCTTGTGAAATTTCTTGCAACATGATATCTCCTTCTTTCAGAAGGGCTGTATCATGAAATATCAGCACAAAATCAGCTTTTGTATGCAACCCCAGCTTCATTAACCACATTTGTGTCCAAGTTAAGAATATGAAGCAGATAACGTTGCATGTTTGCTCTGTGAAGCATTTCCAATTGGTCTCAAGCAGAACATCAGATCACCTGTACAGTATGTACGGTGTACTCTGCCAATGCCAATGCAAAAATCTTCAGGGCCTTATCTATCAGTGCCAGTGGTACTTCAGCCAGGCACAGATAAAGACGTATTTATAGTCTGCTCCCCCCCAGGAATGTGTTGACTGAATTTAATTGACACTAGTGACAGCTCACTTATAACATTAAAGTCAACAGTGTGCATATTTCTGGACGTAAGGAATGGATGGGCAACTTAACCATGACAGCATCAAAACAAAAATAAAATCCAAAACAAAATGTATAATATGATCTAGCTACTTTCATTTTACTGTAGTTTATAAAATGTTACCTACTGATAGTCTGCAAACTATGTTTATCGTTGTCTTGTACATGTGAAACCTCAGGTACAAAATTAGAATAGACAACTGTTAAATATGTAGTTTTCAAGTAAACATTCTTCTTACTTAGAATTTTATATCTTCTAGCATTCTGCTCTTTATAAAGACAAACTAAGTTCCTACACACTATTCACATCAATTCCACATGTTTCAACACTCCAATTTATTCCAGCTTCCATCAGTATTTAAAACAATCTTGACCTCTAAACACATAAGATTTACAATGCATGTTGGATTTAATCGTGGTCTTTATGATCCATTGATCACAAAAGAATTCAATGTTGAAGTAGCTAAAGAGTTACGAGTGAGTAAGATGGTGCTCTGCCAGTTTAAAGGGAATTGTCTAAAAATATTTCAAACTGAGATTAGCAGTAAAAAGGCTGAATCAGACAGCCTTCTGCCTGAATCAGACAGGCCATGATGGTAAATGGCCATTTCCATGGGATTTTTTTATAAGGGCAGTAACAGGAGTAGGGGGCAAGGGAGAGCATTGTGCCACTGTTTTCTATGTGAAATACCCACAAAAGACTAAAATCTTTTCCTCGTTATTTATAAGGAGCTGCTTTCTTTTCTCCAATTACTGACAGTCACTTTTACTACAAAAATGTGAGCTTTACTGTCCCCAAAATACATGGGGACTGTCCCCTCATCCTTTCAATGAGGGTACAGCTGTCTCTCAGCTAATGGAGCGGTTTTGTCTTTGGGTCAACCAGGTTTTGTCCTTCTATCCTAATATCCAAAAAGTGTCCACACTACCAACAATGGTAGGGTGCACCTTAAGACATGTTAAAAACAGTATGTCTGACTTCATACCAGTCAGAGGACTAATAAAATACCTTAAACATGGAATCTTGCTTCACTCTGCATCATAGTAAAGCTGTAGTGAAATCTTCTTTTGCAGAAAATCCTCATTGTGCTTCATTACAACAAAGATGACAGTTACATTAGGAGACATGCCGAGAGGAGGCAGTCTTGCAGATGAAAGGAAAAACTACTGAAGCATTTTGAGAGCAGTCAGAGTTAGCAGAGGTCTGACAAGCAGGGGATGGAAAAGACTTCAACTGCTGTCATTGGTGATGTACTATGAGCCAACGGTACTGGCTCTGGACCCCCCAATCAAAATACCTGCTGCCCTAAGAGTTGGCAAGAACTTAACAGCTCTTCGGTTCCAAACAGAGCAGATCAGCCATGTGTTTGACCCCAGTTAACAATCCTCATCTGGTTTGGAAGACGGGGGGTAAATTTTCCAGTTGACAAAAATCGCTGAAAATCCAATGCTAAAATTATAAGTTCAACATATTAGACATAATTACCTGAGCACTTTCCATAAACGATGCCCTTTCCTCTACAGCATTAACAAGCCGCACCTTGTTGGGACAATAGTTGCCAATAGAGACGCTGCAGATTAAACAAATGAATCACTTCATTGGAGGCCAAACTATGACTGGTGACGCATGAATCTGCTCTTAACTACCCAACTCTAATTGAACGCCAGATATTAAAATCCCAATCACAAGACGGCGATTAGCCTATGACCGGAAACATAAATACACACAACAGCTCAGAAGCACCAATGAAAGCAACATCTGACACAGAGGGAGCTTAAGACTCACTATTTTCTCTAAGAGCTCTTACTCAGGAGCAACTCTGTGTCACCATCACACTGTGAAGTGAAAACACTGAGAACCATTCCCATAATGTTCCTGAGCCTCCCCTGCAGATGGAGGGACATGGAGGACAGCCAGGGAAACATCAAGGGAAGAGCAGGAGGAGGATGGGGGGCCTGAAGTCCTGTGGTGTTTATGCTTCACTGGTCTGCGTGTAACTTGTGACCACAAAACATAGCAGGAAGGAGCCAACATTATCACGCAGCAGATAAGTCATATTTTATTTTCAGAAGACAGAGCATTACAATAATTCTGAACTTGATGAGACAAATACACCATCATAGTGTTCCGATATGACTGTTTTAGTTTAAATATTTTGTTTTTGAAACAAACCAGAACTTTTAATTGATAGCTTGATACTGTATCGACAGAACTGACAAAGTGTCACCAGTTTTCAGAAATTGTTCCTGATACAAAATGTTAAATTGTTCTGAAACTAGATTGTCAAAAACATCGACTGTTAAGGAAAATTATTTTGAAAGTAAATTGCTTTAAAAAGTGGTGATATTAGACTTAAGCTAAACATTAATATCTTTGAATATAATAGGCAGCAAAATTATTAAAGGCACACATCATTATTTTCAAACCAAGCTAATCATTTTTCAGCAAGTAAAAATTAGTAAACTTTTTATTAGTTTTAATAAGAAAAGATGCCACTTTTTAGTATTTTAATATGATTTTCACACTGATAAGTTTTTGTTGGCCTATACTTAAACTTTCAAAAACCTCAAGTTTAATAAACACATCCTAGTATGAAATTCCTTCTCAATTTATGTGGTATTACAATATTTTGCAAAAGTAATACATATGAACCCTATGAGATTTTCTTTTATGTGTTTTACTCCAGAAATTACTTTGAATCAGTAATCAGATAGGCAGAAGTTATAAACCGGATCTTTTTTGTTTTTCTTCATTTTGTTTTTAAAAATAAAATCTAAAGTGTAATTCTGATTATCTTACTTATTTTTGTTTTAAATTGAACTTTTATTGTTTTATTTTCATACCTAAAAGGAATAATGTTGCATACATTCGGAATATTAGAACCATACACATTTTATTAATCATGATGTATCCGGGGTCTTTTGAAACTTTAGTCACGTAGCCCCTTACAGGAACGGACCACCTCATTCTGCATCAAGCCTTGCGTCATGACATACGTCACGACGCATAGTAAGAAAAATTAAACATGTGGACTTGATTCCCGCAACTTTAAATAATTTGAATCTGATTGGACATATTAAATAAAGA
The DNA here is from genome assembly GCA_903066815.1 of Brachyrhaphis roseni. Classification (NCBI taxonomy): domain Eukaryota; kingdom Metazoa; phylum Chordata; class Actinopteri; order Cyprinodontiformes; family Poeciliidae; genus Brachyrhaphis; species Brachyrhaphis roseni. The sequence continues at coordinate 11,473 of CAEFZY010009905.1, read as the reverse complement.
CACACATATTGATTAGAGATGAAATCAAGACTATAATAGCTATAATTTGGGGAATATTAAAACACTATAAGACGGAACAACTATGTCATAAGCAGACAAAAGGATGTTTAAATATTAGCTGTGTCATGGCGCCCAACGGGTTAAAAAATAAGAACTGGGTGTAGTGAAATCTCACGCAATGCCTTTAAAACCACCGGCAACTAAACAAGTTTGACAGGATAGAGAGCTTGCTGTTGTTAAGTTTTATTACCTTTTCTGAGTCCATGGCAGCGACGGGAGGAAGGCGTTTCTCTTTGTCTGTCGGTTTATCGTTAGAGTTGATGGACAGTCTTCTACGGATCTTCGTTCAGAAGTTGTTCATCTTTATTAAGCTTCTGTTCCTCTGAAAAGCCTTTGAGCCTTGGGAGTTTTCTACTTTTCAAGAAGTCTCTCTCTGTCTCAGCGCGGTCTCTCTTTGTGGTCCTTCGCCTTTCCGTCGTTTCAAATGAGATCTCCTTCTGTTTCGTCTCACGCAGTTTCGTGAATGTGTAAAAACTTCCAGCTGCAGCAGCCTTCTGCCTCTTCAACTTCATGGAAACAGACATGCAGACATGAGCTGAGCCACGCGTTGATATAGCAAAGATGACGTGTTTCTAAATGGGTTGTCCGAAGCAAATGAAGGTCCTCCCACTTAGAGGAGCAAGTCCTGCTTATTTTTTATATTATCAAACATTGGAAAATGTATGAGGTCCGTAAGAAATGAAGCTCCTCCCTCTCATTAAAGATAGTCCTGCCTTATACTTACATGTGAATTTTAATCAGCCGGAATATCGTCGAAAGTTAATTTTATTCATTCATATCTATTACATACAGTGTGATATATGAAAATTTGATGTTGAATATTTACAGCTGCTTAAAAAAAAACAGTTTATCAGAAACTTTTAATGTTACACAACACCAATAAAAAATATTTGAATCCAAAAATTGTTACAGTTGACCTACACAGTCCTTGGGAAAACTGACTTGACAGTTGTGCAGCAGACAGTCATTGACATCACCCACAAGATGGGTATACTACGGAAGGTCATTGCTGTATACCCTGGATTATGTAAAGTTGAGTGGAAGGAAAAAGTGTAGCAAACAAAGATGTACAAGAAGCATGTAGCCTTAAAATAATTATGAAGCAAAGTCTATTCAAGAGTTTGGGGATTAATCAAAAAGGTTGAAAAAGTGTATCAACAGTTACCATACTACTTATTGAAGGTTAAACTGTCACATCCCAGTTAAGCCACTCCAGAACCACACAGGAGCATCTAAAATCAGTGGAGTCCAACAGCACTGGTTGTATCATTCTTTTCAATAAACCTTTCTCTGATTTTCTTGGAGAGTTTGTTTCAGGAATAGTTATTAACCAGTGAATTGAACTGGTTCTTTATACTACAGTCACTTGAGACACACTCAGTCTTTACTTTGACATCAAAGATATTTTTGTAAATGTTTTTTGTCAAAAAAGCCACATGTGTTGCTCAATCATTGATTTGTAAAAGCAATAAAAGGAGTAAGATATCCAAGGGGGTACGTATTTTCTATAACATTGAAAATTGAAATTGCAGAATAAACTGAAAGAATCATTTATGTTCATTTATGCACTCTGATAGAAATGGTTTACTCTCCGTAACTCTTTATATCTTCATGAAAAATGCAAGAACTGACCAAGCTATATTCTAAAAAGCGACCCTTGCATTCCAAGTGCACTTTATATAATCTCAAAATCAATCGATCAATCAAGTTTTATTTGTATAGCACATTTCAGCAGCAAGGCATTTCAAAGTCAAAAGTCATATTTTTCTGGTTCCCAGCTGAAAAAAGACTGATTGGAAAACCCCCGCCAGTGCAGACTTTGAATCACACAAAGCCTTTGGTTAAAGTCCAGCACTTACTCTGTCTTTTCCTTATTTGTTTGTTGTTAACCCTGTTTTCTGCTCTATCTGCATACTTTGATTTAATTTCCTCAATATCTAACTGGTCCCATGTTCATTTCCTCCTTGAGAATTAAGTCTTCCCTTGATTCCCTTCCCTTGATCACAAATAACCCTCTCTTACATTAAGTTCAGTTTGTCGGTCCCTAATTTTGTTCTGTTTATGAATCATCTGCTTTTGAAATGTTGTTTGTTGTTAAAAGATTTTCTAAATTCCACACCCACTTGCCTAGACAGTTTTGTTTACATATACATTTTTTATGATGTTTCCTTTAACCTTTGCGAGACATAAAGCATAAGGAATTATATTCCACATTTATTTGCAAAAATATTGAACTTGATCCAAAAGCTACTGGGTTCTTTGTGTAACTTTAAGGTTGGAAACTACTTTTTGACATAATTTCTAAATATCCAAAAAATATAAAAGTTGATTATTTTTTTTTAGAAAAATTAAATTGATTAGTTTTATTAGTACCAAATTTGGGGATTTATTTTGGTTTTCAGCAAGTTAAACTTTATTGTTTCTTGGATGAGGCCACATGAAAACTTAAGTCTCTATGGCTTAAGTTTTCAATCATTTATCTCTAGTTCTGTGACAGCAAAATCTGTGTTATCTTCAAGTCTCACTCCATAAACAACAAGTTATGGCTTTTCCCATGAGTTTGCCTTTCATTCAGCCTCTCTGCTGTGAAGTTGGAGTGTTTGCTTCCAAACACTTCAAAAAACAAATATTAAAAATGAAAACTAAGAACTTTCGTGTGGGATTTTGAAAGGTGTCCAAAGCTTGCTGCAAAAACTGAAAAGAAAATAATTTCAAGGATTGTAAAGGAAACATATGTGTTTGCAGAGCACCTGAAAGCACCACGGGGAGGAAGGGTGCATTTGTCAAAATTTGGCCCCTGTTTTTTTCTTTATTGCCTTTGAAATCTTAAGATAACAATCCACTGGAAACATGGAGGAAGAAAATCTGAAGCTGAATCTAGTTTAATTTTTCTTATTCAAACATATTTACTCAACTTTTGGGGGAAAAACTTTTGTCCATTAAGGGTCTTTCTTAAACTAAGAAAAAAACATAATGCGCAGAATCTAGATGCAATATTAAAACTTACATGATGCACATTGCCAAAGCTTGTATTCTGCGAGATCTCACAGAAATCAAAAGAAAAACAATCATGATAGCAGAGGAGGAAGAACGTCTGCGTTCATGCAGTAGCAGAGACGAAGAGGAAAAATGGCAAACTCTGAAACTGTTTGTTATTGCTTGATTCCAACCAGCAAATCCTTTGAAACGCCAACAAAAACAATAACAGCCATATTCCTGGAACAAAGGAGCAAACGCTGTGAAGGGTGGTATTGTGTCGTAAATCAAACGGTCAGGATGGCTGTCACATGGAGTTCAAGTCTGGTCCTTTGTGAACAAAGCCTTTACGTATAAAACCGCAATACGGAGTACACAGTGCAGGATGTTTCAGCCTACGTTTTCTGTCTGTCATGCTTTCCAAGAATCCTCTCTGATATGATTTATATTGTGTCTGCAAATGATGAAAAGTTGTGTACTGCCTGAAGATAAATGTTACATTAGGTATTGGATACACAGAAGAAAGATTTTATACAAAATTCAGCAACAGAGAGCCAAAGGGTATAACCAGACAAAATTATCTTCAGTTACAACAGGTATTTCCAAACAAGCATAACTGTCTCACAGGAAAAACAAGAAACAAGTAAAATGACAATTTGACATTTTACTTCTACAAGTAAAACGACAGTTTAGAAAAACTTACAGCACAATGCAACCATGTCTGCTGAGAGGATCATTAGGGCTTTCTCTCCATCCAGAATTTGCTAGGATAAGAAAACGGGTCTTTGCATCCCCATCTTTGCAGACCCCACACATCCTGGAGACTATTTAGACTTTTACCATCAGGTTGGCACCACCGAACAATACTTGTTAAAACCACAGAGACAGTTTTCTCCCCAAGGCTCTATTTTTATAAATGCTGAATGCCCAGATTGATACTATGCATAATTGCACTAATTCAACCTTGTCTTCCTCTTTTGTAAAATACACATACATACAAGATATTTTTATTTTGCCTTTTTAAATACTTTTATTTTAACTGTCTTAACTGAGAGCAAAGCAGAGCATGCACAAACTTGGTGAATAAGGGAGATTTTTATTCTAGTGCTTTTATATGCAAAGTAATAAAGAGGTGCAAGTACTGCTTCAGTCTTCAAACAGACGATGGAATGAACAGAGCTCCGGGAGATGTTCAAAATTTGGGATATTGTTTTTAAACCCAACCCTTCTTTAAACTTTTCAACAATATCTTATCAAAGATGTCTGCCATGTTTCTTGGTCTTCATGATGCTGTTTATTCACTAATGTTCTCTGACAAACCTCTGAGTCCTTTCCAGCACTATTTATGCTGAGATTAAATTACACACAGGTGGACTATTATTGCTAGCAATGTGACTTCATAAGATGATTGGTTACAGTGGATGTTCTCTAGGGGTATCCATGAAAATTTGTTTGAAGGAAAAGGCACACAATCATTCATGGCTTTTACTTTTTGCATTCGTCTATCAGATTAAATCTCTACAAAAAGCAGAGGGTTTTTTTGTATCTCGTGAAGAAATGTGCAAAAGTATGAATTTTTTTGTCAGGCACTTTAACATTATTTCTGTTTGAACTGATTTGTGTGATGGATAGGAGACCTTCAGATTCTCTCTTTGCAGCGAGGTAAACATGGTGAGATCAAATGCACCGGACAGTGCCCAGGATAATTTTCTCATGACTCAACGGGCAGCTCGAATTCACCTGTTCACAAAGAGAGTCCGCACCTGATCTGTGCCCTCACGCACGTAGCCTCCTTTGCTTTGCGGTGAGTCGATCTTTCTTTGTGCCTCTAATGCTCTTCTCAGGACACTTTTCTCTAACTTTTCAGAGTATATTCAGTTAATATGAAGAGTGATTATGCAGAAAAGCAACAATTCTCTATGAAATTTTTTTTTTAATTATAATTTATTATTTGTTTCTTGTTTTTTGTGCACACATGATAGTTATCAGCTGGCTTCTTTTTGCTCAATTATGAGCAAAAAGAAGAACTTTACTCACATTGAGAACTTTTCCTTAAACAATATGCTGAAAGCAAAAAGCAGCCAACTGTAGAGATCCTTGGAGAATATAAAGCTGATTTCATCCACCTTACTTATATGTAGAGTTGGGTAGAGTGGTGTTTGAACATTTGCATGGTAGGTTTTTACCAAATTTAGCCTGAATTTGTTCGACATCACAACTACTTCTACATATATACAATTTTGTTTTTCACCAGAATTGTTATAGGAACACATGAGATCGTCTACCTGTACGATCTGTGCTAAAGTCTTCAAATATCAAATATACTCAACTTGTAAAACCAAAGTTCTTGACTTTATGCTCCCAATACTTGGTATTTCTATTCCTTTTCAGTGAAGTTTCTTATGTATTAAAAAGATCCTGTTAATCAAAAGCTTGTGTTATCATCGTTAAGTCATCCTGAAACTGCTTAACAGTTGATTCCTGGCTGTGTGTTCCAGGTTGCATTAATATATCGAGTTGAAATATGAGTAGAAGACAACAGAGGGTGTTTTATTCACAAAGGTGAACAGATTAAGGATTGCATTGTTGCCTGACTCACCTGCTTGAAAATAAACATAGGCCTGTGCGTTGGTACGTAAGGCCAACTCACAAATGTTGTGATTCAAACTCAAATTTTCCAATTTATGTCCAGCGAACATGAATCCACTCTCACACATGCTCACAAGGTCCGAAACAGTAAATCAGAGTCAGAAGGAGGGTCTTAGACGTTCTTCAGTTACACTCAATGGGGTGTGGTTGCCACTAAATATACTTGTATTAAATTGTAACATGTACATTTCAGTGATGTTATAATAGTTATTTTATATGCATATTTTGTTTGTAGCTGTCTTTTCTTGCTTTTGTTTTGTTTTGTTTTTTATCTTTCTACAGGTCTAGAGACAGACTTTTAGTGTGACTTGTGTTCTCTACATGCTGCATTCCTTCCTCCACTCCTATCTCTTTTCCCTTTAAACTTTTTCCCTATCTTTCTTCCCTTAATTTCTGTATCCGCTACATCTGAAATAAACCCAAAGCAATTTTTTTGATAAAGTTTCATGTCAGCTCGAACACCATGGCGAAAGCCAAAATGCTCTGCTTGTGAAAGTAAATCTGTTGGGCCTCACCTTGACACTCAGAAAAGTATTCTGAGTGCCACACTGCAGGACGGGACATGTTAAAAAGATATGTCATGCTCTTGGGCATGCTCACACCCTTGCTCTGTTCAGCAGGTATTGTCGTTCAGCGTGCCGTAGTTGAGCTAACGGCGCAGAAACAACAGAAAAATAGCAGATTTCTCCAGTTGTCAGCAGGCTATGCAGTGAAAGAAGAGCAATGGACTGAGAGCTGTAGCACAGCAGAGAGCGAAGGTGATGAACCTGTAAGGTGTGCTTGTTCAAATTTTCTGAGAAAAGCCCAGGGTTTTCTCAGAACTCCCTACTGCAACTTTAAATATTAATGAAAAGATGGAATCTGTGGTCTGTAGCTCTTTCCACCTGAAGTTAGGTTTCATTAATTTTAAATCGAAGGATAGACCATGTTAAAATTCTAGATTTGGTTTAGAACTTACTCTCTTGACTGTAGTATGTTAAGGGTGATGAGAGAGATGTTTACTTTCTCGGATCAAACTCCATCCATCAATCCATCTATTGTCCAAACTTCTTATCCTTGTAAGATCATGGGAGGCTGGTGATTAAATCTAGAGGTCATTGGGCAAGAGGCAGAGTACACCCTGGACAGGTAGCCAGACTTGATTTGTTCATTTGCATTTAGTGCAAGAATAGCACTAGTGGGTCCATTCTTGCATCACTCAGACAGGAAATGGGAATAAATAGTTGGGGAGAAAGGTCCCAAAGTGCAAAGTTGGAAACTGAGATCTTGGAATCAGAACTTTTAAATTCACATTCAGTTCACGACCCATTGTAATAAAATAATAATACAGCAGTAACTTGCATATAATTTATTTCATTACTGCTATTGATGCTAGTTTACACATGTATCATAACTGCCTTGGCAACAAGTTAATAAAAATCAGTACAGATCAGTGCTCATGAAGATACCACCTAAAGGGCTCACATATTTCCAAGCAGCTGTCATGTCTGGTTAATTTAGTATAAAAAAAAACTAACAGAGAAGTAAAATAACCTTATCGTTTTCTTATTTACTGCTCCTCATCAAATGCTTAAGTTTAGTATTAATAGTTGCTGTTTCTCTGATGTTTTGTTTTTTATGGAATCAAGGTGAGATTTTGGAACTTCCTTATTTTTCACTCAAAGTGAATGATAACTTTAAGATAAGAAATTCAGGTCTATAAGCGGAAGTGCGACAGCAGGGTGTGTACAATGACATGTGTATGTCCGGCACGCTTTGCATCTTTGTTGGAGGCCTTCTGTTAAGCAAACAGTATCCCTATTGCAGACGCAATACTGTATCCCTAGAGCCTGGGCTTGGGTCTGTCAAAAATCAGTTTTATTTCCTGATAAGCAAGATCTGGGTTGTCCTCCATCTAAACAAATGCATCAAAGGCTTTCTTTCATCATGAGGAGAAAGCGGTACACAACTGGCTCCTGTTGTTTCCGTATGGCAGGTTATTAAAACCTGTGACTTACAGCATCACAAGTTAGCCTTCAGTAGCATTAACATTTTTATAAAGTCTTGTGTTATTACAATTCTTATTTTCATTGCTGTTAAGTCATAAAGATGTTCCTTTTCTTCTTTCTTGTTGCTATGTCACCATAACATTAAATTTTTAATTCAATAACTGCTTTGTTTACAGACCATAATTGTCAACATGACCGCAACTTCTCAGTTTGATCCTTGGGTAGATTCCTTTAATTTATTGGGATCAAAAAAACTAAATATCATTCCTCCATCGGCAGCATTCAGGCTACATCACTCTTTGCCATAAACATGTCATCCTCCTTTTTAATGGCTTTGAGCGTAATTGGCTGACAGGATCTAATATTCTGCTGTGCCAAAAAGGGTTGGCTGTTGAAGTACAGGGATCTGTCCACTTCATGAATGGGACTGTGACCATCTAAGAGGTTCTCAAAGGCATCACTGGCAAAACCATGGATACCAAACTTACTCTGGACAACAGCTCTAACCCAGACAGGGTCACAGTTACGTAGGTCTGTGTTTCTTAACAATTCTCACAGACTGTCTCTACGGACAACAGCTTCTCAGTTTGTTTGTGATTATTGCTCCATTACTTTGCTCCAGACTGCGATATCTTTTTGTCAATCCAACAGACGGCTGACTGATGAAATTGCTTTGAGGAGAGAAGTTGTGCTGACTTTGACTCAACTATGATTGATCAACATTAAAAATAAAAGCTTTTATTGTGCTATGTTTGACTGCAATCATGCTCTTTTTTTCTCCTTTGTGCTTGAATGTGAAATTCTCACTTTCATGTGCATTTGTTCGAAAAACTGTCTTTAAATGTTTGTCACTGTGTTTCCACAGCTGAGCAAATCAATTTACCAGTAACTTGCTTCACAGAAAGAACAATGGATTTCTAAAGTTTATCTTGATGCTTCCTTTGTCTCCATTAGTTAGACCTGAAACCTCAGCAACCAACACGTCTCAAACTGGGACATCTGACCAACCCCCATTGAACAGAGCCTATCAGGAACACCGATAACCTAGTGTTTATATGCAAGCACACTCTCTTACTGCTATTCAAAAATTCAATGTCTGTCTCTCTTTAAAGATAACCATTTCCAATGTGTCGTCACACAAGCCTAGAGCAATACAATAGGCTCTATCTAGAGTCAACATGAATACATGCGTATATGTACCGCTTCACTGTTCATAGTACCTCAGTGCAATAGGTGAGCTTTTATTTAACCCCTTAAAGGAACAGTCAGGACCTCATGGAGTGGGGTTCCATGAAAGGGTTGTCAACAGTTAGTACATACTGGATTTATTGCTATGAACAGAAAATCACAATGGGTTTGGAGAAGCAGGAGATAATTCTCACACAGGAGTGAGGCTAATGGTTAGCATAATAGGGGCAGTACAGGGGGAACAAACAAATAACTTCTTTACCAACACCCTGCGAAAAACAAGACCTTTATAAATGTCTGCTGTGTTTTGTATTTTTAATCACACTGAAATATTTAACATTATTGTGCACATTTTAATATCAGACAAATATAACCCCAATTATTACAAAAATGCCATTTTAAAATGATGATTTCACTTATTATGAGCAAAAATCTGTTGAAACAGGCTGGTTCTCTGTAGAAATAATTGCTTCCTAATAACTGGTTGTACCACCCTTGGGAGGAACACCTACCATCACGTATTTTGCAATAACCAACAATAAGTCTTTTACATCACTGCTGAGTGCTTTTGGTGCACAATTTATTACTGAATCATTTTCATTCAGCCATTTTGGTGGGGTTACAAAACAACCTGTTTAAGGTTATGTCACTTCATCTCACTTAGATTTAATATTGAGTAGGCCTCGCATAACTCATTTTGTTTTAGTTTATTCAGATGGGGTTTTTTCTGTTTGAGCCATTAAGAGGTCGACTTACTGGTGTGGTTCAGATAAAGTTCCCTTAACATAGCCCAATTGTGTAATGTTTTGTAGGTTGTTTATAAGACCAAAAAAGCATACAGGAACTAGGGATAACATTTGTGATGGTTTAACAACTACAAATTTCAAACAGGGCATAAAGGACATGGAGCGCAGATAGAGTAACAGGCACTTTGGTGGGAAAATCTAGCAGGAAACAATAAAAAACTGTGACTTTCCATACTGCAGGGAAAGTGGACAATAACAAAGAATGCAGGTGAGTTAAACAGGGGATTAGAAAAAAGCAAACAGAAATATTTCACATACTGATGTAAAATACAACTTACATAGTACGTAAAATCTTTTTACTCTAATATGAAGAAACTTTCTGATTCACTATTCTGTGGATTAATCTTGTTGAGATGTTTATATTTTTAAACACCAGTGCTATCTTTATTCATGCTCTCATTGTTAATGGGGACAGCTAAGCAAATTAGCCAAGCATACGGAACACCAATGAAGACTTACGTAATGGTGAAAAGTTGTAACAAAGCCATGATTATAATGTGCTGAAACTGTTTCTTGGCAGAGCTGCTGCTCTCTAATTTGTTGAAAACAAATGCCAAGAATTTGCTCAGTGGTTTCCAACAAACTGGTCAGGTGATTGATCAGCTGGATTTTACATGGAAGGAGTTTCCTATTTCACTTGATCTTTTAAAGGATTTTCATTTTTCAAGCCCTTGTGGTGTAGCAAAACCTGATTAAAGACGCTGCAAAGCTGCCCACCTTTCATTATTTTCTTCCTTTGGAAATAGCATCAACAGTTCTTAAAGGATTTATTGATCAATTGTCGCAAATGTTTGGAGCTTCAACAGTGGTTTTTGCAAAAAATACAACTATACATTAGAAAATAAAGTCAGGACATATAAGACAGTTTTGTTTTGCATGTTGCTTATTTGTTTTCTTATATTGCATTAAGTATCCCAGCCAATAATATATACCAGTGATAATGTACAAATATTGACAAATTCAAACTCTTGATCATTGACCTGAATTATGAGTTTATTAAAATACTTTACTTTGCTTGCAGACATAGGCAGCAAACTCCAACCTACCTGACCAGATTTTATTGCTCAATGAGTAACTCAATAAATGAGTACTCTGGAACAAATTCACGTGGAAACACATGGGCATTGTCTCTACTTTTGTTTACTCAAACTCTTACTTCACCAACACAAAGAATGTCATTGTTTCTAAGAATTTAAAGTTTTTGCATAACATTCCTACACGTGTTAGCACTGCTTTATGCTCAAAGTACAGAAACAGTGAAATTTAGCTTAGTGAAGATGATCTCTCAGAAAGTTTAAATGATTTTTAAATAAAATCAAATTCTTTATAGTCATTGTGAAACCATAAAGCAAAATTCAGCACACTAAAGAGCCAGGTTTTATTTTAAATTAAAAAGGATAAAATACATAACAGATAGTAAACCTAGAGATAATCCTTTGAAAATTGTTTCAAGATAATGAGGTATTGTCTTTAACGTGGTGCTTTAAGTTCAAAGTTTATTGTGGTAACAACTTTGGGAAAGAAACTGCACATGAATCTTGTTGGGCATGTTTTGATGGACCTGTAGTGTTTTTCAGAAGGCTTCAGTTCAGACAAATGATGGGCAACAACATATGAAAGGTCAAGATTTTATATATATATATATATATATATATATATATATATATATATATAATAAAATTCCCTTCTCACCCACCGCGGGTGGTTTTTCTTCCTCTTAGCTTGGGTCCTCTACCAGAGGCCTGGGAGCTTGAGGGTTCTGCGCAGTATCTTGGCTGTGCCTAGGACTGCACATTTCTGGACTGA
>CAEFZY010009904.1:0-10732 GCA_903066815.1 Brachyrhaphis roseni | reverse complement strand
CATTAAACTTCTCATTCGCACCGTTAACCTGGGTCCTAGCGTTTGCCTCACCTCTCCACCACAACCACTTCATGACAGCAGCCTGTACTTCCATGCCTCCATGCTGCAGTAATTAAGGCGCTGCTATATTTACCTAATGGGCCTCTGTGTGCCCAAAGGCCCAAGCAGATCCACGCCTAACAAGGCTCCAGGTCTGGAGATGATGCACGTGTCCTGCAAAGTTTTACAAGCTAAGCTAACCTAGCATAGCAGCCAATAGCATCAGGATGGTTGACAACTTCTGCATGACTGTTGGCAGTGAAAGATCACAGGAACAAAGAGTTTAATATCCAGATTTACAGCAGCTTAAAAAAGTAAAAAAGTATTCAGTATGTATTGCAGATTTCTGCCCAGGTCCCTCTTGAAAATGAGATCCAGATCTCAACGGGGTTTACCTGGTTAAATAAAGGAGATTAAAAAATTCACACTCAATTAACTTTTTCATATTTTGTCACATAGAATACTAAATAATAAATTAATGTGAAAGACAAAGTGGTTTCCATGGTGACGTAGAAAGATACAGGACCGTGATCTGTGAACTAACTGCTTGAAAATGTTTGTATTCATCTGTTTCCTGTTTTAACTGAGCCACAGTGAAATAATGCGGCTGCTGATTGGTTCTTCATTTTATTTCCTGATCATTGAAACGTTTGAACTCAGCAGAACGAGACGCTTATCTGCTGCCCTAATTCACTTCACAGGCTCTCGCTGTTTCAGGTCAAACGCCTAAAATGTGTGTGTGTGTTTTTGTTTCTAATGCCTTGTGGGGACCATTTTCCTGACATATGCTACGTTGTGGGGACCAACTGCTCCCTGTGTGACCGAAGCCTGGTCCCCACAAGGGGAAACGCTGTTTTTGGGTCAAGGGTCAGATTTAGGACTATGGTGTGAATTGAGTTTAGGAAAGTCCCCACAAAGATAGCCATGCAAACATGCATATGTGTGTGTGTGTGTGTGGAAGGGCTGTAATAACTATAATCACTGCTGGCTGCATGCGCTCAGTTTTAACCAGAGCAGCAGATAAAAATACACAGAGGAGAGAAACGAGTTCCTCCAAAACGACTATTTCACTTCATCTGATTTTTTATCTAAAACACAATAAACAGTGTGTGATTTTATTGTGTCGGCGTGGAGAGAGAGAGGGGCGAGCGAGGGGAGTGTGTGTGTGAGTGTGTGTTTGTGAGAGGCTAGCGGTGCGTTTCTTGTGGTCAGAGACGAACTGCTGCGACGTTCGCCTCCAGTCTGGGAGGAGAAGTCCTGGGAAAAACGAGGAACCAAAAATATTCACACCAAGTGAAGATTCAGAGCTAACGGTCATTCAGCCGAACAAAAAATCGTTCAACAGATAAAAACAAGGTGAAGGAGCTTCATCCACCTGAATTCATATCATCATCAGGTGATAAAGATTATTCTGGCTTTTAGAAAATAGAAATGATTCAGAAAATAAAACTTATTTTATTTGATGTATGTAAACTTCTGGTTTCAACTATAATTATTGTAATTATTCAAACACCAAATATATGTGAATATGCATTAATACGCATTAATATCTACCATCTCAGCGCCCTAGTTTCACAGTAACTTTATTTCCAAAGATCAGCAGTAGCAGTAATAATAACAATAACAATAATAATAATAATAATTGTTTCTGATTGCCAAACCAACTTATAATGAAGTTTACTTTTTCTCTGTATAACTCAAACTATACATGATAATAAATGTGCTAAAAGATAAAGTATCCCAGAAATTATTTTTATAAATGATAATATTATTTAGAGACTATTTTCAACAAATATAATAACAACGCTGTATTAATGCAAGTATACCCACTCAAATATACAAAAAGCCTTTTGTTTCTGAAGAATATTTGACATAAATCACTTAAAATATTCAAAATAAAAATCAAAACAATAATTAAAATGCATTATGGAGCCTCTGTAGCCAAAATTACATGACAACATTATTGATCATTCAGCTTAGACAGGGACAACAGGCAAAAGGGGCAGGTAGGATAATAAAGTTCAAGCTAGCAGCTTGTTCTGGCTGCCGTCTTTTCAGCGATATTAAAGAGGAAACGATCAAACTCAATCAATTTATTGTGCAATAAATTGATTTATTGATTATTGAGACACAAACAAAAAAACTGAGCATCAAACTCTGCTGGGACTCATGTGACAGTGAAACCCAGAGACTCAGGTTTTATGACAAAACTTGACCTTTCACCTGAGATGAAATTAGGTGCGTTTGTTTTATTATTCGGGACGTTCTTAACGTGTCAGCATTAAATCTGAGTAAAAATATTTACTCAGCATCTTTACAAAATAAAAGCATTCTTACTAATTCAGTCACGACTCAGATTGGGAGCAAAACTTCACCCAGTTTTCTATGTTGTGAATAAATGAATTATTTTAGCTTAAAGACGGCATTAACAGGTAAAATGAAACTGATTTGGTGTTTCTGCTGCTTCTCTCATTAATTTAAACTAAACAGAATTTTCCTGGTTTGTTGCTTTCTGGGAATCTCCAGCCTCATCGTCAGAAGTTGATCTGCAAGCCGCATTAAAAGCTTCCAGGAGTTTCCCATCTGGCCGCAGCTGCTGCTAACGCTACGGTTAGCATAGCATCTCTAGCAGCCTCACAATCCCAGATTTATTTCAGACTGAATTCAGAAATCCCAAACAAATTCAGATTTAATGAAAACTGGAGTTTGATCAGGAGAAGCTGGACGGTCGATGTGGTTTCACACACAACGTTTCACACTGGTTCTGGTTCTGAAAGAGAACCAGAACCAGTAACACATCGGGCAACTTTTAAAAAATTGTGACCTGCAACAAATCTAACAACTTTTAACAACAAAAAATGAAGTGACTGTTGATAAATCTAGCAACTTTTTTCTGTCGTTAGTGATTTTCTAGTGTTATGCCTGAGCGTTGGGCTGTACGCCCCCCCGCCGTTACCAATAGGAAAACTCAACTGCAGTAGCCACTGTTCAACCACAGAGGGCAGCAGTGAGACAACTTCAGGCCAAATATTGCAGAATTTAACAAATTTACATAAAAAATACCCCAACTTGCAAGAACACAACAATGGAACTATTAAAGAACAACTTAGACTTTTTCCTTTTCCCACCAGGGGGCTTTTTGTGGCTCTAGTCTCCCTTATTTAACAGCAGGCTGACAGGAAGGGGGTAATGAGGGGGGAAGACATACGGCAAATGTCGTCGGGTCCGGGAGTCGAACCTGCGACGGCCGCGTCGAGGACTCAAGGCCTCCAAATGTGGGTCTCGCTATCCCCTACGCCACCACGGCACGCCCTACTTAGACATTTTAAGTGCAAAGTCAAGTTAATTTATCCGACGGATAGGTAGAACTTCTGACCCGTTTCAGTTCCTCTGGTTCCTCGTTTTTAGCTCTAATAGGACAGAAATCCTCCACCCTGCCTCTGCTGAGACGTTCTTTCTGCTCGGTCGGCTCCATCTGGAAAACCTTAGTGGCGCGTCCCACACAGAGCCGGGACAGGAACGCTGGAGATGTTGGTCTGCAGGAACCACATGAAAGCCCCGAGACAAATGGGGGAAATTTGCTCTAAAGAATTGGATGTTAATTATTTGTTTTGGCTGACTAGATTAAAACATTTGTTATGCACAGAGTGTTGGTGGCAGATCTGTTCGCTCCACTGACTCTCTGTTTACTCAGCCGGTGAAGTGTCTCTGCTGCAGCCAAACGGGACATTTCTCTGCTGTGTACAGTGTGAAAACTAACGGTTTCTTCTCCAGGGGTATGAATACTAATGGTCTCTGTGCCGTTTTGTCTTCTGCAGCCACCTGGAGGACAACCAGATCAGCGTCTTGGAGAGAGGAGCCTTCCAGGACCTCAGGCTGCTGGAGAGGCTGTAAGTTTTTACACATCCAGCCAAAGTATTCACACCCTGAACTCTTTCCCGTGAGTGTTGCTGGGATTTTACTGACACCCTGAAATAAAAAGCACCTGGCAGGACTGGAACCTGATGTTCTGGTGCAGAAAAACCCAGAAGATGCTCAGCCGGCCATTACTGATTCACAACGAGATGAATAGAAATGCACTCCACACTTTTCAGATTTTTATTTGTTAAAAAAATTTGAAAATCAACAATCTGTTTTGTCTGACGCCGCCATAATTCTCTGGTTCGAGTTAATGTCACATAAAGGTCGGATTAAAATACATAAACGTTTTTTTAGTGCATTCTCACCAAACGCATTTCGCGCCTCAGCGATTTAGTGCGGCGCGATTTGAAGCGTTTGGAGCAGTTTGAGCACTTGATGCATCCAGCGTGTCTGAAAAATATGCCGGCAACGGAAAGCGTCTGATACGCCGCGCCTCCACACAGACTTTGAAAGTAAACCAGAAACATGTTTGGTGTAGAGCAAAATGTCAGGCGTCTGCATTCAAAGTGCACATATTTAGGTGGTGTGAAAAGTTCTGCAGGGCTCCGTATTCGGCTTCCTACAGCTGCTCAGCTATTTGCTTTTGGATTTGTTGACATAGCAGATTCTCACACACACACACACACCCACACACACCCACACACACACACACCCCTGCAGGATGAGGCTGAATCCACGTTTATCACTGTAAAAACTAAACAGTCACATATTTCAGACAGTTTAGTCTGTAAATATTTTGGTTTTATCTGTAAATGGAGATCAGCTGCTGATCTGAAGATGAGGAGAAATATTTAATATTTAATACTTTTGGGTCAAAACTACAACAAATGAAGAAGTTTTTCTGGTTTTAATGTTTTATTACGCTGACCTAAATCTGAATTTAAAAACTGTAAAAAGGTTTTAAATTCGTTGAGGTTGATGTAAACCTCATAAAGATGCTGCAAAGATGGTTTAACTTGAAAGTCAGTAGAATGTTATTTTATTTTTAAGGTTCAGATTTAACACCAATAGACACATTATCTGCTTTTTAGTGCTGATCGCTCTTTAGTTTTGAGTTGAGTTAAAACTTTCTACTGTAATTTAAACCAAATAATTATCTCATAAAAACTGTTTCATCAGCTAAACAACATTTCTGGATTATTTTCACTCACATTATGAAGTTAAAATAATTACTATATTAAAGTTAGAATTCAACCTTTGCTTTCAGCAGGATATAGGAGCTGCTTTTAAGTCAGTAATTCCCTAGTGTTGATTTTTAAAAAAGTACCAGTTCTTCTAGCAGATTATTTCACTTATAATGAAATTTTTTTCATGATAAAAATGAAATAATCTGAGAATTTTCTCACAGAAAACTTGCTAAGCCTGGCGGTCAGTTCACCAGTGACCGCCATGTTTTTGACTTTAAAAATATTTAAACGCCACAGGAAATTTCAAAATATGATTATTAACAAAACCTAAACACCAACTTTAAAAAAGGTAAACATAAGAAATACTCTTGAAAGAAATTTGTAAGCCTGGTGAGAGCAAGTAAAGTCTGGCGGCTGCCAGGCTGATGATACACTGGAGGAAATCCTGAATCTGCCAGAACTATTTCATCAACTTTACGGAACTGTTTACTTAAAACGAGCTCCTATATCTTCCTGAAAAGTTACCTGTAAGTTAGATTTGTCATATTTTAAATGTTATAAGGTATTTGCAGTAGAAACTAGACAGAAATATTTGTTAATATTTTGTTGTTTTTCATAATTTCATGTGGAATATCTCCTCCCATCAGGCTATCCAGTCAGAAACAGTGAATATGTCTTTGTTGTCTCTGCTTGGATCAGAGTGAAAGTCCAGGATGATTTTTCTCTCTGTCTCGGAGGTCAGAGGTCTGTGTCTGTGTCTTCTCCGACACTAACTCAACGCCACAGCCCTGTGACCCCGTGACCCCGCCCTGCGTCTCTTTTTCCCATCCACGCCTCATTTCTCAGCCGGCCTGATAACGCGCTCACTCCCTCCGCTCGCGTTGTCCTCGTTTATCTTCTGCTCACATGGGAACCAGGAGAAGACACATCTCTAACATCTGACATGTTTTATGCTGCAAGAGCCGCAGCTCTGTGATAAAACACTTAAAAACTTTATTTGTGGCTAAATTTACTGATTAGAAACTCTCCAGTTCATCACTGTGCTGTTTCTCCTGAATCACTTCAACTGTAAGGAAACTGCCAAACAATGGTTTCAAATTTCAAATTTTTGCTCCGGGATAGATTTTATAAACGTGATTTTTGGTTTTCTGTTTTTAGTAAATTTACTAAACATTTAAAACATTTCTCCAGATTGTAATAGTGAAGTATTTGTGTCAAATTTTGAGGAATACCATTTGGAAAAAGGCTGTAACTTACACTGTATATATGCAGTCATATTTAATAAATGATAAATAGTTTCTGTCACTTCAACATAATATCTAGATTAATTACACCCAGATTGGTGTTTACAAGCCTTTATTTCTGTTAAATATGATGATTTCCTCATTCCAGCTGAAGAAAATATGACATTTAATATCAGACCAATAAAAACTAACCCGATTGTTGCCTTTCTATGCATTTCTCCTTGATTCTCATCTCCCTTTATTTCTCTATCTGGCATTTCTGTCATTGAGCTAAATTTCAACCAAATCAATCTGTGAACAGGCAGAGAAGTTGTGATTTTCTGATGTTTTAGAGTTGTAGTTTGCCTGTAGTTTTAGCGACGGCAGCGGAGGAAGTGAATGAAGCCGTTCAGTCCGTGTCGGCCACGCCTCCAAATATTTACCAATTAAAGTTGAAACAAGTCAAATGCTAAAGACATTTTACTGCTCGGCACGTCTGTTTTTGCAGTGGAGGATGGTTGTTGACAGCACCTGCTTTTTCTGGTTAGTTTTGTAGCACAACTTCCTTTTCAGTCGAGCTAGCTTGGTTAAACATTAGCGATTGGGTAAAATTCAATCCAATCATCTCTTAACACCTGGATGGAGCAAAGTGTAGAATAAACCCAATAAAAACATTTTTAATTCAAAGATGTGAGTTTAAATCCAGTGCTTCAAATCCAGACAAAACTTTGTCAATGTTCCGCTAATGGCGAAGAAACACATTTTTGTAGTTGCTGTTTCCATTAAATTAGAAATTAAATTAAAGTCACATATGAATAAGTTTATTCACGCAATAAGTTATTAAAAAATAAGTTGCATCATTATCCTCCAACCATTTCCTGGCGTCTTCTTTGTTGTTTCTGCCAGTAGTAACTTCCTGTTGTGGGTCACATGACTCGTGTGATTCCATAAAACTTCTCCATTGCTGTTTTGCTATCTGCACTAATTTTGGAAAACCACCTCAAAAAGCCTTTTTATTGAAAAAGATTGTTTTTTTCTAATTTTCTTGTTTTCTATAAGCAAATCAATTTCAAGAATTCCAGTTTTTGGGATTTTAAGCTGAATGCAAACGCAGCTACTGGTACCATGCTGACCATTCGGGATTTCCCAACAGCTGAGTGTTCATGGTGCATTCAGGTACATCTGGTAAAAACAACTCCTCAGCGATTCAAACCTTTTTATGTCCAATAAAAAACTAAAACTCTGTGTCAGCTGTTTTATGTCCTCCATCTTTACTGGCTTCTTTTTCTCCGTTTTTCCAAATCAGAGTGAACCAAAAACAAACCATTCATGAATTATTATTATTATTATTATTATTATTATTATTATTATTATTATTATTATTATTATTATTATTATTATTTTACTTCATACATAGCTTTTTTAAATAAATTTCTCATCTCAGGCGGCTGATGTAATCTTGTGGTTGCTCTTATTTTTTCCTGAGTTGTATTGGTATGTTTTGGAGCCGTGTGTGTTAAACCTGCGTAACATGAACTCTGACATCGCTCACATTCTTATCCTGTCAGACATTAATGAGGTCAAGAAGTTTTTCATCCACCCAACTTTCTTCTGTTTTCATCCAGTTTTCCCCAAAACAAACCAACAGGATGTTTTTACTCAGTCTTATCTGAGGAGGAAGGTGATGATGAGGAGTTTTAAAGCACTGATAACCTGCAGGAGGTGCTGTGATCTGATTGGTGCGTCCAGGTGTGGTCCACCTGAATCTGGTGCTAACCTCCATGTTGTTTCTGTTCCTGCAGACGCCTGAACAGAAACAAGCTGCAGTTCCTCCCAGAGCTTCTCTTCCAGTCCAACCCCAAACTGGGCCGAGTGTGAGTCCTCTTTATGGTTCCCCTCTTTATGGTTCCCCTCTCTATGGTTCCCCTCTTTATGGTTCCCCTCTCTATGGTTCCCCTCTCTATGGTTCCCCTCTTTATGGTTCCCCTCTCTATGGTTCCCCCTCTCTATGGTTCCCCTCTCTATGGTTCCCCCTCTCTATGGTTCCCCTCTCTATGGTTCCCCCTCTCTATGGTTCCCCCTCTCTATGGTTCCCCTCTCTATGGTTCCCCTCTCTATGGTTCCCCTCTCTATGGTTCCCCCTCTCTATGGTTCCCCTCTCTATGGTTCCCCCCTTATGGTTCTCCTCTCTTGTGTTGTGTGAACAAACATGGCCGCCGCGCCATGCTCCTCCGGCTGCTCAGGTGAACTGAATGATTCTGTCTGGGAATCTGGAGTTTTCCCAGAGAGGTCAGAGGTCAGAGCAATGCAGCAAAGCCTCCCACTTCTTCTTCTTCTTCTTTTAATCTCTCTCCATCTTGTTCTTCCATCAACCTGGTTTCTCCTCTGTCAGCTCAGGTTGAAGAACCTTTTTACTGGTCTTACTGGTTTCGCAGTCTGGATCTCTGTGGTTGTTCTTGTAGTTATTCCTGTGTGTGTGTGTGTGTGTGAGGGGGTGTGTGTGTCTGTGTGCGTCAGCGAGGCTCGAATATTAAAACAGGCATTATGACTGCTGACAGTTACAGTTTTAACGATTATTCACAGGTATTTATTTATTTAGTTCATTTTTTAGTGTTTTGTTTTTTTTATTGACTAACTGATACATTTATTTATATTCTGTTTTTCATTTTGTATCATGTTAAGTAATTAATTTTACTTTTTTATTTTTGGTTTTTTTTAATTAGGTAATTGAATTTATTAACTTTAGTTTTTTTTTTAGTTTACTTATTTATGTTTTTTATAAAGTTTTTCTTTTTCATCAAAATTGATTTTGTTTATTTACTCAGGATTTATTTTTATTTAGATAGAGAAATAAGATCTACGAATGCTGATGAGTAAATATTTTTACCAACTTTTCAACAGTAACCAGTTTCTGACTTTAGAGATGATGTCATCGATGACATCACACTTTCACTTACGAACATGCTGGTTTCGTATCGATAAAATCAATCCTACAGTAAAACTTTTCTGACCTTTTTTCACTCATTATGTTTGAATTAATTAAATATAGTTTTGCAGATATAAAGTAGGTTTTCTGTTAGTTTTTACTGGAATAAATTATAATAATTTATGCTGCCGGTGTGTGAGCGGTTTAGGTCGGTTTATTAATCTCTGATTTTATGAATTTAATCTCTGGGATGGGTGAAGATGTCTCTGAAGCCTCCAGCTGGTTGAACCCAGTGAACCTGGAGCCGCCGGTGTCTCTGCAGCGCCCCCTGCGTGTGGCGCGGTGCGCTGCAGAAACAGTGCTGCTGCGTTGTTCTTCCATAAAACCTGAAACTGCTCTCCGTCGTTCGGATTTTCCTCCTTTTTAGCTTGGATCTCCACGGACGGTTGAGGAGAACGGAAAGCGATGAATGCGATCCAAACTTAACATCATAAATCTCATGTTCTTTATATCCCAACGTTCCCATCAGCAGAATTTAAATTACACTCTGGACTTTCTTCTCTGTCACTTTTACTGATTTTCTCTCCTAAAACTCAACAGTTTTTCCTGTTTTTCTCAGGAAGAGGTGATAATGTGAACGTCTGTAGGTGTAAAACAGAAAGAACAGAACTTTGTTTCAGAATGAAGGTAGAGAAACAGGGGATGGGGCTTCTGGTGGCTTTCTGGTTTGGATTTGCAGCCTTCCTCCCTGTCAGCCTCGGTTAGATATTAAATGATGGTAGTGTGATAGGAATTACCTCTTAACCCTCCTATTAAAGCCGTGTGGTCTGAGGTTTGGAGAGGAAAGGAGCTGGAGCGCCGACCAGGGGAAGAAAAGCAGGAGGAGGGGCGACCACGTTTCTGGCTGATTTACCTCTTTATGAACTTTCATTTTTCTGCCTGGACAAAGCAACACATGAAACATGAAGACATGAAAACTTCCCACTTTAATGGAAAACATGGTTTCAGGATGGAGCCTGGGGTTCTTCCAGGTTCTAGCTAAAGATCCCAGAACCAGAACCAGGAGCCACTGCAGTCTGTGGTTGCTTCCCCATGGAGAGCGCCGTCTCTTTAAGAGCCCCTAAGCCTGAGTTACACCAGCCCTTTAAGAGGTTCGCTTTAATCCGACTCCAGTCCGATTCCCAAGAGAGTCCGGTCCGGTTGGTGAGGTGTGAATGCTAATTGACCTCTGACCTCTGGTCCTCCAAACCTCAGTCTGGGTTTGGTTAAAGTGAACTCTGGTTCAGTTTGACCGCTCCAAAAGCAGGAGGTGGACTACAGCACAGGGCATTCTGGGTAAATACAACCAAAACAAATACTAGCGTTAGCCTAGCGTTAGCAGCAGAAATGTCTTATCGTCTTTAGAGAAATCCTCCAACCGCTAAAATCTGATCCTCCATCTTGTTTCCATCTGGTGAAGAAGGAAGTTGCTCTCAGTGTCTTCAGAGGTTTTTGTG
>CAEFZY010009903.1:0-34049 GCA_903066815.1 Brachyrhaphis roseni | reverse complement strand
TATCTATCTATCTATCTATCTATCTATCTATCTATCTATCTATCTATCTATCTATCTATCTATCTATCTATCTAATCAAGGTACTCAAATCCTTCGAGGAATCGTTACAGCCCTAGTGCAAAGTGTTCATGGCTGTATAATTTTCTATCAGTTTACTAATTAGATTAATATTGTGATCTCAGCTGTGTTCTGTAATAGCTTCAACTTTACTCAATAGAGAAAGTGCCAAAACAAAAATTTGTTACTGCTTTTCTTTAGCCAAAATCGGTATACATTTTTATGAGATAATGCTCAAATTGTTTGTGTTGCAATCAGGATTTTTGAACATTTAGTTTGTACAGATGTGTTCATCTAATGCTTAAAGGTTTGGGGATTATTATACAGAATCCACTTATGGCAGCTTTATATGTTATCCCCTCTTTAAAAACATACCTGTAGTGTTGCTTTGACTATTTTATGCATGCTTGAGTCAAATTTCTTTTGTCACATTCGATATATATAGCATTTTTATACCTGAAGTAAGATGGTTATTTGATTGTGCTATAAAATGTATGTGCCAGGAAAATACAAAATATGCCAATTTAAAATGTTTTATTTCATCTGTTACCAGGGTCAAAGCATTTTAATACTGAACCCTAAGACCTTTTGACTAATAGAAATGCCAATGAATTAAATAAAGTTAGAACTGACTGTTATGTAAAAACAGTTTATAAATGAAGAAAGCGAAAGCTGGTTGCCACCCCTCACTGTTCTTGCATATGCAGAATCTCCCATATGTATAGGGATCTGTCAGTCAGTTTCAGGGGCACAGCTGCAGCAGGGCATGGAGGGAATTAGCCCCCCATTGAGCCCCTTCTTCTGTACCCCACCAGTCTATTTCGACATCCCAACCGCTCCTCACTTTGCCACTCATTCTCCCACCCCTTCGTCCACTCCCCCAAGGGTAATCATCTCATGAATTTTCTCCAAATAATGTGGTTTATGTGGTCCTTGTCAAGGTGCGTATTTCTACTTTGATTCTCACTATATGTGCTACAGAGAACGTGTCTTTGACACTTGTGTAGCACAGAAGAGCCACTGTTAATCAGTTTTTTTGTCCTTTGGTCAAATTGTTCATGTTTTGGAAGACCACAATCAGTGGAAGAAACAGTTTCTTCCATTGATAGGAAATTGGACATGAAATAGGGGATGACTGACAATCCAATAAAAGAAAAAGATGATAAATATGTGATCTCCAGGACTCATTTTCTGCAATCACTGGACCAGGAAAGAGGGAATGAATATGGCCGTTTCTCTGCTCCAAAGCTGCTGTCGGTCAGCTTTTGTGTATGAAAGGATTTAGGGGTTCACACCCGATTAGGGAATGGAGGATTAAATTAGTGGACTTCAAGAAAATCCCTCCGACTTTGCTCTGTTTATCTCTGAGTGGGCAAACAGCAGTTTAACTTCGCCATTAATGCTGTCCTCTGTTATCAGCGATTAAAGTACATTAAATACCTAAATGTTTAATTGCAAGTAAGACTATTTTATATATTTTTCTCTGTAAAATTTTTGATAAAACAAATGCATAACACTTTTTCATTTATTTTACAATCTATAAACATTTCTAGCTTTTTAAATTTATCATTGCATTTTGACAATCTATACAGTCAAAACTGACAATATTATGTACACTTGTATATAACTATACAAGTGTACAATAAATTAGGATATCGAAATTAAAAAAAAAATGATGTAGATGGATTCATTGCAAAAATATTGTCTTGTGACTAATGAAAACCTAAAATTCAGTTTCTCAGAATATTAGAATGTTGCGTAACAATAAAAATGGATCTTCTAACACAATTTTTTCTTAGCACATTACATGGACAGGCCTCCTTAATTACTTGTTTTTTTGTGACATGTACTGAATCAGCTTGTAGCTTTACTCAGGTGTTAAGGGAGTAAAGGTTGCTTTAATGTGTCTCATATCTTACTCTGAGGACAAATGCTGGTGGAAAATCAAATCAGCATCTCCATAAAGTTTGTCAGCAAAGAGAAACATTTTAGATTGATTGAGAAAACATCAGTAAATGACTCTAAAAAAAAAAAAAAAAAAAAAAATCACACTAGATTTCAATCAATTTTGATTCTTCGCCTCTCCACTCTTCCTCCAGATTTTGGCTCCCATATTCTTGACTAAATCTCTGTCATAGTTGGTTTTATCACATGTAAGGGTTGACAGATACCTACTCTGGCTCCCAATCTCTGCGTATCCAATTCAAAATCCTCCTCATCACCTTCATTGTCCTCCTTAATCTGGTTCCCTCCTACTTCTCTGACCAGCTCCACCATCACATGCCATCCCGTTCCCTCCACTTCTTAACACAAAGAGGTAAGAAGTGGAAGAGCACGATGCTACAAATCAGGCGTGACAAAGCATTTTCCATCGCTCTCCCCCACTCTCTAGAACTCAATCCCACAACCATGACTATTCTGACCTCCTCACCTTTAAGTCACCTTTTTAAAATTACTTTTAATGTTTTGTATTTGTCTGACTGCTTGACGTTGCTCTTTTTTAAAATCTTTATTACTATGCAGCATCTTTGTATGCCATTAAAAGTACCAATGTGGGGAAATATAAGGGTGTGGAGGAAGATTTATTAGTGCCATCCCACTGACACCTCCAGAGAACTGAGGTAGTGGACTCTTAACATACTGGGGTGTTCTCATAAACTGGACTGGAGCCACACACTGATGCACTTTACAGGAGGGTTAGAGCAGACTCTACCTGCCAAGGAGACTGGACTGAGGGCGCACCTGAAGACTTTCTTTCATGCAACTTTTCTTTAATATCCCTGGATAAAACACGTTTAACAGCCAATTTTGTCAGGAATGACCTTTTGTGGCTCCTTGTAAAAGTGCCAGTAACTCTCTGCTGGACAAATGTTGAGTCAGTAGTTTTCTCCACGATTATGTAAGCCGTAACAAGCTAGTAACATAACATTTTAAAATTTCAAACCCCTTTTTAAATTGATGTCCTGTAATCACCAAAATACGAATTTTAGGTTTTTGTCTAATCAATACTAACCACATAAACAGAAATAGACACTTGAAATATATCACTTTGTGTAAGGAAACTATATAATAAGAGTTTCACTTGTTGAATTGAATTACTGAAATAAAATTTTATCAATGTTCTTATTTGAGATGCACCTGTATATTGTACGTAGAAGGGCAACATTACACCGTCACAGCACAATGTCCCATGTCGTATTGGATTTTCTCTCTCTGTGTTTGCTGCTTTTACAATGTGTGCACCTTTTTCCTTCGTCTCTGAGAAGTTGTTGGCACCACTGGACTTGAACCTTGCTTTTGCTTTCATGTACAGCCCAGCACCACATGGCTGACCACAGACCAGCCTCAGCAAAGTCTCTAAAATAAACATCTGCACTCTCTTAAGGCGAGAATCAACATCCATATGTGGTGCTCAGGAACCTTTTTACTTTTAAAGAAAGGTCTGGGATATTTAATAACCTTGACGCTGTACACTTTGGCATGAAAGGTTCAACTCTGTTTTAGAATTCATTTTTTTAAAGAAAGCATCTGTTCTCTAAATCAGTGGGTGAACACTCGCAAAACTCAAATGCATGACCACATAATGACAGCCAAGGCCTCTGGTAGGGAGGCCGCAGTGTAGTAAAATAATGTGGTGATGGAACGAATGGTGAATGGCCAATACCGAACTACGGCTTTACTTCTTTGTTAAAGACGTCTTTATGTGCCTGATCAGCGGAACGGTCATCTTAAATAGACTGCAACAAGAAGCTTCATAAGTCAGTGTCGGAGAATCGTGGGAGAATCTGCTAGTCACTGCAGACCGGTGTTGGTGAGGAAAGAGGAGTTTTGCTCCAAATGTATTTAACAAGATCATGTCGGGTTGTAAAAGAGTTTAAGGAAATTCACAAATTACAAGGAGGGAGAATTTTGTTTATTCTAGCTCGGTCTTTTGAATGCTAATAAATCACTGAGGATTCAAGCTCAGAAGAATGAGTGCTTGGTCATTACCCCAGAGGAAACTTTCCTTAATGCTTCTTAAAGGTCAGAAATTGATTTTATGATTTAATTAATATAAAGTAAGGATTTAGCTTTCCTAAAATTTCTAAACTGGCAAGTTTCTCAGAGGTTGTTAGAGAATCAGTTATGATGGCTCTGGAGGAGCTGTTGAGATTCACAGCTCAGGTATGAGAATTTTGACAGAGCAGTAATTAATCGTGTATTTCAGATATTGGGTTCTTAAAAAAGATGTCAAGAACAAAGGGATTGTTAAAATAAACCAATTACAATTCATATTTGCCATTTTCCACAGGCCATGCAGGAATTAGTAAAGATGAAAAAAGATGCTAGTCAAATAATGTCAAATGTGACATCTAAATACAAAGTGCAAGGTGTGGTGGAAAAACTATCACTGCACACCTCTCAGAAAAAAAAACAGTAGTGGCAGCGTCATGCTGTGGGATTGTTTTTGTTCAGTATACAGAGAAGCTTGGTGGAACTAAAGACAGGATGGTTCTGGTAGACAATCGTTTAAAGGCTGCAAAGAACAAAGCATTCAACATAGAGAAAGAACTATTAAGGAATGGTTTGTATCAAAGCATATTCATGTATTACAAAGTCAAAGTCCAAACACTAGCAGCTGTAATTGCAGCTAAAATGTTAACAAAGAATTTATTAGGGACTATATATATATATATATATATATATATATATATATATATATATATATACTTGACATTTTCATCTTAAGTAATAAAAATGTTAAAATATTTTCATTCTTCAGAATTATGCACTACTTTGTCATGTTATCACATTAAATTCCTGAAATAAGTCTGGTTTGAAACGGTATCAAAGTTCAAGGGATATGAAAACTTTTGAAAGATCTGTAATTATGAACTCAACATAAACACACAAATATTTTATAGTTACTCATCAATGTGAATTCCACAAGTATTACTTATTCAAACAAAGGTATTTAAGAGTATTTAGAAAGAAAAATGATATAGAAAACCTAAATATTAATCTAAAAAGAAAATGAAAGTTCTTTTCAAAAGCTTTCTTAGGTGTCCAGAAGAGACGCCAGTACATATTGTAGTAATCTATGCCTTAATTTATGTGCACAGTGTTTGCCTTGGATATCTAAGTTATGCAAATGGAGGTGCATCATGACTAAATGAAGAGAACCTTCAATGGGCCTTCTGTTCCAGACAAACTCAATAACTGGAAAGCCCCCAGAGTGGCGAACGAAGGACAGATTGCGCCAAAACCAATTATTGGGCCTTTGTTTTAGTGGTTGTTAAGTCCACAGATCTCCTAAGACCCAGAGCCCCGTTTTGATGTCTTTGAGTGAGGGTTGTTGGTGGATGGCATTAGCCCATCTATGGCAACAAAGAGCCTGGCTGGGACAAGGCCTAAGCGGCAGTCCAGATGGCAAGCTGCCACCCCGACCTTGTCAGCACCTGCTCCCCAGGCGCTCTGTCCGGGCACCGCCCGCGGGAACTGAGATGGGCACACCGTGTCACCCCATCGCCATGGCAGCTAATGAGCCCCGTGCCCGCTTAATTAAAGAAACCAGCTTAATGCAGGGAAGAGGTGAGGTGGGGTGGGAGGCTATTAAAAAAAAAAAAGAAACAGCATATGCTGGACCACAATCAAAACAACAGAAATAAATAATTAGCCTCCCAAAAAAGGGGGTGAGCATCAGAGCCAAAATACCATTAAAATTTGAAATGAAAATCTCCTTATCTGCCTCCCAATGTCACGATTTAGCGCTGCAGTTACACGCTTTAAATTAGGGCTAAAAATATTCAATTAATGAAAGAATGAGTGGTGATGAACCTTTGATTATTTTGGGCTGCAGTCCAACACTACCTTATCACAGAATGTCACCTTGGACGGGGCCTCGTTGGTCTGTTGGTGCCCTAATGTCTCTCTTCTTTTCTGCTTATTTCTTTCCTTTGCTGAGGGAAAGAGCTCTGGATCAAGCAGCCTTTTCAGCGAGATGAAGCAGGGCGTCCGTGTTTATGCCTGATTAGCCCTAAAACCACAACATGCTCTTGGTTTAGCTGCAGCAAAAATGGAAAAATAAATAATTTATATTTTGTTAATGTCAAATTAAAGATGTGTGCGTGTGATGGAATTACACTTTTTAAAACGTTTCCCTTCAACTCCCCCCTTGCATCCGTGTGTGTCTACGTATACACCAGCCTCCTCTGTCACATGCACACGCAGAAACTCTCCACATCTCTGACCTTATTATGCAGGACAAAAATGTCCCTTTAAGAACAACTGCCAATTCCCCCCCAAAAAAGAAGGGATAGGGGAAAAAACGTAATTTGAAGACCCAGGGAGTGATAGAGGGAAAGAGAAGGAGAAAGGAAGGGGAGTGGAGGGTGGCTAATGTGCAAACTTGTTTCCGTCCTCTACGGCTCGCCCATCATTTATTCAGCAGCTCGGCGCTCGAGACGGGCCACTCGCATTTGCTTGATACTCAATTATACATTAGTGTACATCACTTGGCAATCTGTTCATATCAATTTAATTGGATTTTAATATTGCCTCTGATCTTGTTGTCCAATTAACAGTGCTGGCTGGCAATAAAGCAGAACCACACACTATGTGACACCTTTGATCCCCGCCATATGGAGCCCTTCCATTGATTACCGGCACTGCCGCTGAATTTCACTCCCTCAATATGGCCTGTGATGAATGGAGGTGGAGTGTATGTGCTGTGTAGGGTGGGGAGGGTGTGAGGTATGTGGGGTGGCATCATCATAATCATACCCCCCCCTTCGTCCCTCCACGCACACACCCATCCAAACACCACTGATGTGATAAAAATTTCACTTCACTGCGCAACTTCATTTATTTTGTTGACATTCGCCTCTGATTAAAAACAATAAAAAAGGAGAGAGAGAGAGACAGAGATGCCCTGAATAGCATATGCAAATCCAACTGTGGGCATCTATCAAGTGGAAGCCAAGGAGACCGGCTGACTGACTGCCTGCTGGCCGCCTGGCACGTTTGCACTGCCTTCACAATGACAGCACGTGTGAAAGTGACACTTTTCTCTTTGCAACCGTGACTCCAGTTGTTCTCAAACATTTTATAGTGGATACTACCTCACTAAATACCCAGTTTTCCAAGTCAAGTCGCGCCATGTTGAGAGGCATTTTAAAATAGCACTTGCTACAAGTCTTGGCCATTTTCAGTTGTCAGTTTTGTGTTATGTCACAAGGACAAAATAAAAACGCACAAAAAAGCGTTGTCAATCAACGGCACTGCTTTGACTGGTTGTTACACTCTGAAGTATTCATATCTTTGCCAGATTTAGAGTTTAAATGATTTACATCAAAAAAATTTTATTAATATAAAGTGAAAAGCTCTTTATTGGCATTATAGATATCAAGCCCTTCTTATTTTAGCTGATCAGCTGGTCCTTAAAGTTGAACGATTTTCTTCCATTTCCACTAGCATTTAGCTCCCTAAACAGATTCTTTGTCAGATTGAAGGTGGTTGTATCTTTGTAGCTTGAAAAACATACAAAAAAGTCCCTGAAATTCTGAATTTCTAATGTGAAAGGCAGAAATTCCTGATCATGCAAGAACTCAAAACGCATTAGACTACCTTGTGACTAAAAGACTACATACTGGTCTTGGACCAGTATGTAGGCTAAAGACATGACTTAGACTCCTGGCCTGAGACTCGAGTCTTAGTAACAGTTTTTGTCTAATGTAAGGAAAAATTTAAGGATCCTGATCATTTTTCACGAAGAAAGGATGCATTTATGAGCCTTTGACGTTTCTGGCATATGGGCTCTAAACAATCTTGTCATGTATCTGTAGCCTCATATTAATGACTACATGAAGTTCTCTCCCAAAGATTCCTGTATTAAATAACTGTCTCATTTAAGAAACAACATAAATGTAATCCACTTCTAACCGAAAGTGAACTATAAATATAGAAGCACTTCCATTTTAGTTGTTTCAGTAAACAAAACTCTTTCAATAACTCATTACACTGTGTATTGTTCATTAAGTTGTAATGTCTACCTTAAAGTTTTATTATGGCAGATGCTACAGCTGATCTTCAGGGGGTCAGGGGGAGTTGACAGCTTAGAGTGATTAACACACCATTATTCAGGTGGTCATAACGTTATGCCTGATCATTGTATTTCAGGTTTAGTAAGATGTGCTGAAACTGAATCACTCCACTGTGTCATTAAATACATGTACTCTATTTTATGTTCTTCTTTAAAACCAATGCTATACATTCCACTACAACCATCAGTCTCCTACCAAAGGATTACTTATTTGTATTTATGCCATTTTCTCTCCCTCTCAGTGTGTCCGCTTTTAAAGCAGCGCTCAGTGCTGGTCTATCATTATAATAATTAATTGTTCAACCAAGTGACATATTCAACGGGAACCACTCGGGCGGAAGCAACAAGACAACGCTTAGTGAGGAGGAGGAGCAGGGTGAAGTCAAGCGTGAGACTACAAAACACAAACAGGTTTTCCTTTCATAAGCCTGAGCAGACAAAGAAAACGGCAAGAAGAAAGGAAAAAAATATTACTTTAGTGCTACATGTTTGGGTTTGAATGATGGAATAATTAAACAAATGATCTGACTTGACAATAAACAGGCAAAAACTTTTCAAGGAAGGATTTCATTGAAGAAAATGTATTAAGTAAAATTGTGGAATGTGTAAAGGGGAAGGTCTAATATTTTAACAAAATTACGGCTGCTCAAGTTCCAACAGCGGAATTACCAGATTTTGCTGAATCCTTTTATAATTTTCAATTTGTGTTAATCATTGATCACTTCTAAATATATTTAAAATTCCTGTCAAAATATTGAGATCTCCCTTTTTTTCTTTATTTAAATATTGGAAAGTGGGAATGGGCTGCACAGTAACGCAGTTGGTAGCACTATTGCCATGCAGCAAGAAGGTCCTGGGTTTGATTCCCGGCCCAGGGTCTTTCTGGATGGAGTTTGCATGTTCTCCCTGTGCATGTGTGGGTTCTCGCCGGGTACTCCAACTTCCTCCCACAGTCCAAAAACATGACTGTTAGGTTAATATATATTCTCCTTAGGTGTGAGTGTGTGTGTGCATGGTTGTTTGTCCTGTGTTGCCCTGCCATGGACGAGCGACCTGTCCAGGGTGTACTCCATCACTCGTCCGAAATGTCTTGCTGGAGACAGGCACCAGCACCCCTCCCTACCCCAGTAGGGACAAGGGTGTAAGATGGATGTAAAGCAGGAAGGAAATGCAATCGCTCTTTGTATTTTTTTTCTTTTTTTTGAGTAATTGTGACAATTAGTATCATTCCACCTAAATTTACTGGAACTGCATTCACTACTGGGGAAAATGCATGCATTACAATTTTCTTTCAAAGTAGGTTTAAAACTAGATGAACTAGTTGCTTAATTAATATTTACTCAATATTGAGCTGATATAAAAAATAAAAATACTGGACTCCAAATCTAATCTTGCTGTAACATCTACACAAGCTATTTAATTATATATAGCTGTTATATATCTCACTATTTCAGTATGTTCCAAATACATATTAATTCATTCTAAATATAAATTATGTGTCTGGACTTTGGTGTAATGTAGATTTGTTCCATTTAGGTGCTTTAAAATGTCTCAGTGAGCGGGGAATGGAGGGCTGCAGGTTTGGATGGCAGATATGGGGAATGAGCCATTGGGACGTAGGTGGTGGCTGTGGATAAGTGGGAGGGGGTACTCATCTTTTTCTTATCTGCCATGTTGCCCAATCGATAACTAGGACATCTAGATAAGGCCTTGTGAGCCGTGTGTACACACAGTTATCCCACTGTACTACTGAAGGACACATACACACAAACTTGCACTCACAGCATCATAGAAAGTGTGGAACTCTGTAGAGCCACACTTACCAGAAACACTAACACATATGTACAGTTCCTTTAAAAGCTACTCGGAAGAGTGGACAGAATATAATGCTTGCATTTTCATTCAGCACCTCTGAGTCAATATTAAGAAATTGCCTCTCGTCTAAATGGGGTACATTTCCACCAGCTTTTCAAATCTAGAGGCTGACATTTTTGCTCTTTCTTGTTTGAACGTAGGTTGAGCTCAGTCAGTTTGGATGGAGAGCATCTTTAAACATCAATTTTCAAGTCAAAATAACTTTATTCCAACCATTCAAATGTTCCTCTGGTTGTATATTTGGGTTCATTGGCCTACTGGAAGGTGAACCTCAGTCTAAAATCTTTATGAGGCTCTAATACGTTTTCTTCCAGGATTAGTCTAAATTTAGCTAAATCCATCTTAATGTTAGCTCTAACCAGCTTCCCTGTCCCTGCTCAAGAAAGGCAACCCACAGAATGATGCTGTCACCATCATATGTTACCATGGAGATGGTTTATTCAGGCTGTTACACTCCACCCTCTCCCTCAGATAAACCATTTTGCATACAGACTAAAAATGTAAATTTCGTTCTGATCTAACCAGACAACAATATGGCAACTTCTGGACAGGGTTTCTTATGATATCTTCTGGTTTTCTTTAAACAACCTTTCCACCTTTTCATCAAAGACTAGATTTGAAGAGTGCACAAGTGACACTACTCTCCACAGATTCCTCTACCTGAGCCTCTGCAGGTCCTCAGAGTTACCATAAGTCTCTCAGATCCTCTTCTAATTTATCCTCATTTTTATCCAGTAAGTTTAGGTGGTCAGTAATGATTTGCAGCTGTGCTATAATCTTTCCATTTTCGGATTATGGATTAAACATTACTTCCTGGGACATTCAAAGGTGAAGCTTTTACCAAAATTCTACTGAACATCTCCATGATATCATTGCAGACCTGCCTGGTGTGTTCCCTGGACTCCATGATACAGTTTGTTCAATAACTCACATTACACTACACACACACACACACCCCTACACCCCGCTATGTGCTAAACATGTAACCTCTTAAAGCAACAGGTGGCAGTACATTTAATTTTAAGGTTGGAGGGACAGCAAAAATCATGTACAACAATTTACAGATTCTTATTTCTTCAATATTTGGATTATCTATCTTTTAAAATTATACTGTATTTTGTGTTGGCCCATCACACATATTACAGGTGTCTCTAAAATTGGTGGTTATAAGATGACAAAACGTAAAAATGTTTCAGTGAAGCTAATGTTTTTGTAAGACTTTGTAAATGTTAATCCACAATGTCCACATTCTGAGTAGTGACTGTTGCAACCCCTTTGACCTTGCTCATCGTTTTGCCAGAAAACTCATGGCTCTGTAGTGACATTTTACACTTGGCTGGCCAGCAACTATTTCCTCTGTTGGAAGGCACATCTGTTTTCTCCATCCACTCTTCAGCCGTTAGGAGTCCCAGAAGGCAGTGTTAAATTAGGAAGCTTTATACAACTTTAGCAAGGAGCTCCAATCTAAGACCATGTAGACCAAGAGAAAATAGGCACAGGTAGCAGCGTAAAATACTTTATAGGAAAAAGGATGGCAATTGCATTAAAATCTATTATGTACATTGGATTCACTTGACATTCTGAAACTAAATTTGATCGTACTAAAGCCACATCTCGGATAAATCAGTTTAATGTTATTCTGAAATTCTGAGTAACTCTTGCCTTTTTGACTCTCTTAGCACTTCTTTTATTTTGTCAGTGCAGATCATGTGCACATCTACACAGATGTAAACGAGTGCAGGCTTGTGTGCAAGAGTGTAACTGTGTGTATGCGTGTGTGAGTGTGCAGCTGGATGACTGGCCAGGGTCTTTGAACACTAAGACCTGGATGAAGGTTTGAAAGGCCCCTTGAAGCCCCCTGGAAGCCCCTTCAGCCAACGCTGACACCCTCCAGGGAGGTGGGGGCAGAGGAGGTGGGGAAGGGAGATCAAAACCAGAGAGACGAGGCCAAGAGGTCGATGCGAAGCAAAAGATCCAGGGAGCATCTACAGTCCAAGGAAGTATCCGTGTTCTCTGCAGAATCTCTAAAAGGGTCAGCACAGTGAGCAAAAAAGGCATCAAATGTGGGAAGAGTGTAGTGCTGTGAAATGCTGGCTACTCCAGGAGAAAAATGGGCTGTAACGTTGCCCTGAGGAGGCATGCCAAACCCAGTGGCACCAAGTTCCTGTGATGGTTCACTGTAGATATTAAGTTCAAAATGATTTCTGATGCTCAGTGAATTCCTGAATTCTGAGCTTCTGGTTAACTTGAGAAATAGAAATTTTACACGGCCAATATGCAGTTTGGCAAACTTTCAAACATTCTTGGTAAATTGCAATGCATTCAGAAGCTCAGTTGTTTCAGAAAATCATTTTAAAAATTAACTCATTTCATATGAACTCATTACAACCAGTGGGATATGTTATTAAAAGTGTTTGTGTTTACACTTGTATGGATTTGAGTAAAATGCTATTCTTTCATGTGTATTGTCTAACATGAGGGTGTAGGAGTGTATTTGCGGGAATTCTCTTCTGATTCTGTCAGGAGATGTGGGGTCAGATACTAGCTAGTCTATCAATTGGGTTGAAGTCAGGATTCTGCAATAAAGTTCTATCATGTCTTTTTGGACCTTTGTTGTGCATTGTTTTGCAGTTTTGTTGGAACAACGACGTGACATTCAAAAACTATATATATATATATATAGACTTATATCTGTATCTATCTTTTAAAATACAAGTTGGGCTTGGCTTTGACACAAATCAAGTTCTCTTCTCCTGACCCAAACTTGTCAATTGCAACACTAGACAGGGAGGAATTATTTGTCATTCCGTAGAAAACGTGTCCACTTCTTTGGAGTCTAGGAGTAGCACACTTTGCAAAATGGCATTTTGATGCTTTGCGTCACACTTCCTGTGATGTGAGACTTGAATACATGCTGCATGGCCATGGCCACCTATTTCATGATGCCCCTCTTTACACTGTTCTTGAACTAATCTGCAGACCACATGAAGTTTGGACATCTGTAGCTGAGTCTGTGGAAATATACCACTCATTGGCTGGGTTGCTGTCCTACCCAGTTACTTCCATTTTGTCGTAACAGTTGACCATGTAATGCATAATGTAACAAATTTAATTATTGTATTTATTGCACAGAAGGCGTCGCAATTGGTTGAGCTCCTGAAAGTGAAAAGTTCTTTCATATGTTTGTAGATGCAGTTGTCATGCTTTGATGTTGGAGGTTTTACAACTGTGGTCATGGAAGTGACTGGAACACCGGGATTCAAGGATTTGGATTCGCGAACCAGTATCTTTGGCTATGTAGAATATATATATATAAATATATATCAATTGCCTTTAAGAACAATCTATATAATTACATCTATGTGTCTTAATTTTTGAATTGGATTACTGAAATAAATCAGCTTTTGAATTATAACTTATTCTAAAATAATGATGAAGGAAGTCTTTGTCCCTCCCATCTCCTTTGGGCGCTCTTACAGTTTGAAGCCTGTTTCAGTTTCCACCCACACACTACTTTAAAATTCAACAAAAAAAAAAAACAATTAAACAAAAGAGAAACCATGCTCATAACACAGAAATAATGAAGTACTGGTATGGCAATCAATACCCAGCCTGAGGTCAGTGAACTTAGAAGCACACTATGCTGTCTGATGGTCATTGAATCCTGATCTGAATAAAATCCCTTTCTTAGTCCTGTGGTTATAATCTTTAATTCTGTTTCACAATTAGTCTACCCTCTCCTCATCCATCACAGACCAAAAAGACACCTGGAGCAGAAAGGAAACAAGCGAACAACACTAAAAGCCAAAAGAGCATTTCTCTGATAATTATTCATCCAATTTGTCAGAAAACAAGAATACATTTTGATGAATATTTAGCTTGTAATCAGCTGGATTCTCTTAGACAGTGTGGATTTGACTTGTCTGTCTTTCTCTCTCTCCTAACCTTCGTCAGTCCAGTGTAGAGCAGCTGAAGACACATATGGGCATTGATTTTCGCCCAGAGCCATGTGGGCTGAACTCAAAGAGAGGTTGTCAGAAGAGTTGGTGAGAGGGAAGAGCGAGAGAGAAAGAATGTAAGAAAGAAAGACAGAACGGAGGACGGAAACCTCCCCAAAGGAGCATCTGACAAAAACAAGGTGCCGGCCTGACCCTCACCACCTTAAACATGGTGAAACTCCAAGAGGAAAAGTAAAACAGTGCAACAACAGGAATGAGGCAAAAATAACAACAGCGTGAAGGGTTGCTTTCATTTCCCTTTTTTCTGCCTGGATTTTTTATGGTCTCAACAAAGAAATTAATGCCCAATTCGAGTGTGTCCATTGGGCCACAATCTGTCGGCACGCTTTGATGTGCTCATTGTAGCTGCCTCTGAAGTTCTGTACGCCGAGTTCCTGTAACAAAGAGAATAAAATAGAAGGATAAAGAAAGAGATAGCAAGGCCTGTTTTTCTATTTGGCAAGGCACCGCTTGTATTCCTCGCAGACTTTCTGCCCTCAGCTCGCCTTCCTCCAGCTCTCGTTTACCTATCTAGCTTTCGCGTTCTCTCTCCGGTGCTGGGTCTTGTCGAAAGGTAAGCACTTGAAGAAAATTAATGATCAAACAGGTGTATCTCATTTTTGTTTTATGTTTATTTGTGTCTTCTCTAGATCCCTCATGCATTCTTCACCATACCCCACACAAAGGTTTGTTGTTTCCCTTACTTTAAGTGCCAAGCCTATCTTTATCAAACTTGCAACTCCAGGCACTAGGAAAGAATTGTCTGTTAAAAAAAAAAAAGTATTTGGGCGCGCTGTGGTGGCGTAGGGGATAGCGCGACCCACGTTTGAAGGCCTTGAGTCCTCGACGCGGCTGTCGCGGGTTCGACTCCCGGACCCGATGGCATTTGCCGCATGTCTTCCCCCCTCTCCTTACCCCCTTCCTGTCAGCCTACTGTCTAATAAGGGACACTAGAGCCCACAAAAAGCCCTCTGGTGGGGGAAAAAAAAAAAGTATTTAAAAAAAACCAAACTGAGATATTACTTTATTTTTTGGATGAGTCAACCCAACATACAACACGTCCAAGGTTGTGTAGAACACTATATAGACTTTTTTTGTGCCTCATTGTCAACAAACATCATCACCACTGCAATTTTCTACTATTCTCATGCAACAATTTGAACATGCTACAAAGAACACAACTGTTTTCAGTTACATACGTTTGGAGTGAACCAGGCAGAAAAGTTACTCCATCTAATCTTGTGTATCCAAAGAAGGGTTAGGCCATAAAACATTATCCTAACATATCAGTCTTGACGTCTCTTAAATGCAACATCCGATACAGACTTAAGTTTGGCAGAGGCTGCAGAGATACACAGCTTAATAGTGAGAAACATTTAATATGACAACTATTAAGATGGAAGATGGAATTAATTAAGAAATGCATAAGGACTGTGTTAAGTTTGGTACAAGTAATGTACTGAACCTTCAGTTCAGAAGGTTCAGTAAAGTATTGAGGAATCGAGGTTAAAGGCAATTTAGAGAAGGATAACTCCGCTTCATAATTATGGTCTATTTTGTGCTCATTCATCACAGACAGTACAATTATTGTACGTTGAAGTTTCTAGTTGTAAAGTTACAAAACACGGGGAAAAAATTGGAAGGTATGAATAGTTTTGTGAGACTCTAAGATCTTCATTTAAAGAATTTTCTTTTTTGCGTTTTGCCATCTATTGTAATTGTGTAGCATTTCTGAGTTCAAAAGTTCAAAAAGGCTGTTGAAAGGGATAAAATGATCACATAGGAGACTACATTATTTCCTCAACATTTTAGAAGCAAATTGGTACTTCAGGGAATTTTCAGATGTGATCATTTTTCCTGTACTTAATGCAGTGGGTACATATTTTTTGACGTTACTTCTACATTTTAATGGAACATGCTATTCATACAAAAGTACATATGGTTCATAAGATATAAGGGTGAGTCTCTGCCTGAAGCCCGACAGTTGAAGTGTCTTGGTTTATGAGTGATGGCTGGTTCATAGACTCATCTGAACCAATGAGGATACTGCTCAATCTGCTGTGTTAAAGAACAAATTAAGCTGAAAGGCAGAGTTATCAATTTGCAGCTCTACTTGCTGACATTTGGCCATAACATATGGATCAGGACGTAACAAGGAAGATCCAGAATACCAGATTCTGAAATGATGTTTTTCCATAGGTTGGCAAAGTACTGCAACAGAGATAAGAAAAGGCAACTATATATATATAAAAAAAACAAAAAACAGATGGTGATCATCTACATTGTAAGGAGGATCAGGCATTTAATCAGGATTCCTTCCTTTACAGTCTACAAGAACGAGTCCCCAGGGTAAAGACTGATCTCAGTGAAGTATGTACAGGTTTCCTTCAACCTAGAAACAACTTCACATCTCCAAGAAGGAGCTGGAGGAGAAATTTTGATCTGGATTACCCACCTGGATGATTGCTTAGGATCCAAATATGGTTAAGGTGGAAGGATAAACAAAGTGGTAAATACCATAGATGGAAATGAAGGAAAACATTGGTCAAGAAAGCCTCTTTTGGTGAGAGAAAACATACACACAAACACATAAGTTAGAGGTCTGAATAACTAGTTCTCACACTTTAATATTTAAAGATACACCATGATTCTACTATAGATGATGTAACATTCGGACGAGAGACTGTCATTCGTTCATTTATTTGTTTTGATTTTAAATCAGACAGGAATTTCTCAAAACGCAAACCTTTATGGTTGTTTCTAGGCAGAAGATGCATAGTAAAGTAATTATCCTTTAAAGATGATTTAATACTTTCCCCCACTGTTTCCAAGTAAAGAACTAGCTCAGCGCTCAACATGCATCCACAGAATATTTACAAACGTGTTACAGAGCAAGTGTACCTGGCCACAGCACAGGTATATTTCTGCTGTCTGAAATCAATCACCACCCTCGATCTGTGAGAAGCACAAACATCTATCTCTTAACATCAAAGGTGTGCCTGTATTTTCAGTGTTGTGTAAGCCTGTTCTTATTCTGTACACTTGACCTTCTGGCACCAAGGCCCATTTGTGGTTGATAGAGACAACAAATAAGACCGATCTTCATCTCCCTGATCATTACGCAACAGACGCAGAGGAAAGCACGGTACAGAAATAGCCAAAGGGCAAGGTGGATGGCCTGTCGTCAGAGCTCATCTTTCATACAGCCTGTACACCTGCATGCTGACATACTCACAAACACACAAACTACGCATAATGCATCATACAGAGGCCTACGAGCCCTTGTGGGGTCGGATGTTGCAGCATGGACAAACAGGAAAAGAAGGGTTGGTGTATATAAGCCAAGAGAAAAGATTGTCTAAAGGGCGAAAGGAACAAGAAATATCAAGAGTTGAAAACAAAAACTAGTTTTACAAGTCCTGAAAACCTTTCAAGACATTTTTGTCTTGAAAAATGTCTTGAACACAAATGAGTACTGTACACAGACTCATTTGGTACATATTTAATGACGTGCCAAAGAGACTACCAAAGGGAGACGAGTCTTGCCCACCTACTGCTGGCTCTTTATTTATCAGGTATTAATCTCATGAAAATATTGCGAACATTCTTAATACACAAAAATAGAGAAACATAACATTATAGAAGACAAACATAAAAGAAGAATGTTATGACTGGGAAGAACATTAACAAATGCTGCCTGTAATAAAAAAAACAAAAAAAACCATAAATACATACATAAATGTCGCTAACTATGACTATTTAGTAAGGTCATATGCTTCACATATTTTGGAAACCTTGGGCCACCATTAGAATTGTTTTGGTTCTACAAGAACAAAAACAGTAGGTTAAAATTCACACTCAAAACAAGGCCTTTCCACAATGTTCCCCTGAGGAAAACAGTTTCAATAGCAAATACGCAGGAAATGAATTTTAGTGTTCCTCAACCTGGAATAACTTATTGTGTGTAATTATCTCATCAGTAGTAAATTCTGCTTGCCGATAAGAACGTTTTTATTTGACATAAGCCTGAAGCAAGTCTGCAAGTCGCACTACAAAATGTTTTGGCATGTTTTCAGTTCACTTCTACATGAACAGGGTTATCCTTTGCAACAGAACATTTTCAAGAAGTGCTAAAAAGGCAAAGTCAATAAAAGTATACATTAATCAACATATGCATCAATATATACACATCTGAGTAATGGCTTACATATGTGACTTGTTTCACATCAAAATAAATCACACTGTAATGTTGCAAACCTTCTGTTCTCTTGATTTTTGTTCAGTTTTATTTTCTTTCTTTGATCTCAGATCTGTATTTAGTTATTATATTAACCAAATGTAGTTGAGCTGCAAGAAAATCCCACAAAACTCCAATGAGGACTATCCTTTTTTGCACTCGTGCAGACATCAGCAAGTAACACACTTCTGTTAGGGGTTCTTCATTTGTTTATTAGCTACTGCCAATGGCGGGCCAGTAACCCACCATCAAAGGCTTTGCCCTAATACCACAGAGCCATCTAGAAAATAAAGCTGACTTTCTTATTTCTGCCTCCCTCTCATTCTGCCGTCCGCCCCGGGGTTTGTCTATGAAATTAAAATAAAATGAACGAAGCTCCCTTTGAAGAATGGACAAGATAGAGTGAGGGCTAAAACGACAGAATGAGAAAGAGACAAAGGGGAGGAGTGAGCAGTTGGGGGCCTTGTGAAGAAAGGCTAAGCAAGGGGCCAGAATGTGAGGGAGAGAGAGAAATTGTAAGGACTAGGGGAGAAACCAATGCTTGTGCAATTAAAAGTGCACACAAAGGCAAAAATCTGGGTGCTTTCGACGCAAAGACGTTGTAGATCACTTCAGGGAACTCATCACAATGATGCAGTGTGTTTGAAGATGTGGTAGGTTCTGCTAACTGATGGTTTGTAACACCCCACTGGGGGCCACAGCCCACTATTAGAGCTTTCTGAACCTTTCACATTCTCTGTTACTTCTATTTTCTTGTCTCGTTCTGTATGAACAGAAGAGTTGTGTGTCCAAGTTCAGTTTAGACCATGTTTGAATTGATCTTTATCTCGGTCTAAGTTGTTGTTTTTCAAAGACAAAGGAGTGGATGATTGGATGGATGGGTGGACGGGATGAGATGAGTCATCTGGGAGATACCCGAAAGGAGGTTGTGTGAAGACTCAGTGTGGGGTACAGTCTTTAGGAAATGACCTTTCCTGAACCTGATTAGGATCCCCCAACTCCACATGGAACCTGAAACCAGATGGACTTAATAAGAAGTGAGAACAAGATAGGGATGGGGGTGAAAGACAGGAATGAAGAGATTAGGAGGGATGAGGGGGCGAGTAGATGCTCAGGAGAGGACGAGGGACTGTAGAATGTGACGAACATGGAACGCTGGGTGGATTGGGCTCAGGATGTAAGATGGCATGGTCCTGCTACCGAATCTAAGTTACATAATAACTCCAAATGTGGTACATTGAAATACTAATCAAATTATTCTGCAGTGACAGAAGAGGCTTTTACTTGACATCTGCATGAATTCCAGACAGCTGTAGCCTCAGTAGAGCAAGCCATTTAACAGCCAAAAAAGAAAAGGAAAAGCACAAGAACAGGTGAAGGTACAAAAAATGTCAAAGAGGCAGAGTGTGAAAGACATTTAATGAAAACGGAAACTGAAAAGAGATATGGATTAATATGAGGGAGTGGGGGAGTAAGGTAATTAAAAAATGTGAGATAAAAGAGGAGTAATAGTTATAAAGAATTGCCAAGCAATTAGGTTATTTGCACTCAAAGTATTTATTTATTTTTTACCAAAAAAAAAGTTCAACTCTTCTTTTTGGCCCCCAAAAAGTTCAAAACCAAAACACATGAAATGAATGAGAAGAAACAGAGGATGAAAAACAAATGGCAGACAGCTGAGGGAAGGTGAACAAGGATTGGGAGGAGAACCGATAATATGTCATGTCATCTTCAGTCTTCCCGCCAGAGATAATGTATAGAGGATGACCGCGGACAGTCGCAGAGTCAGCTGTGGCACATCGAGGTCTTCCAGGACGACTCATCAGGCCATTAGTGCTCCGTAAATGATAATTTATGCGTCTGGCTTTAAATCCAGCCACGGGAGTTTCATCACCAGCCCCTTCCCAGTGTCTTCTGTCGCTAATTACGAGGTCAAAAAAGCAATTTGTACCATCGGAGAACAGTCCCCGTTTCTTTTCCACATTATCATCGCTGTAATTCAGACTTGTGGGCTGAATTACTCTGACACACACACGCACACACAGTTTAAGACAAAAAATGCACAACACCTCTCACATTGTGGAAAGACACCAGCTGCTGGCAACACCTCCCCGACACCCTGGCAAGACGGTCAAATCAGAATGACTGGTCGTAGCTAGGCATTTGTGTCAACCATCCTTTGGGAACATGAATGGAGGATGACAGTGTTGATGGTGATTAGAAAAAGTTAAGACTGAAACCTGTAAAACAGACAGCTTTGTTTCAGTCATGAGTTATGTGGATCTTAAACGTTTTAAGAACCCTTTGAATTCAGGTGGTTCACTTCCATGGTCAAAGGCTTACAATACAGCACCCAGACATTCAACTCCTAAAAACATTTATCAGGCCTCTTCCTGGAAATGTCATGAATGAGTGTGTGCTGGGTGTTTGCCAGAACAAGCGTACTTTTCTAACTGCACTATGCTAAGTGCGTTTGGTTGAGGTTTATAGTGTGTGGTTGTTTTTTAGGGTTTAGGCCTAAATCTTTAGTTCCAATAAAAATGACTTTTAAACATTTTGGACAGTTTCATCCTTCTGTCTGTGAAGGAGTAGCAAATCAACCTCAAACTTAAGCATTGTCAGTATGAATTGGAGTGAAGTTTGAGACAAGGACCATGTTGTTCAACAACGGTGTCTGACCTCAAATGTTCTCCTGGGAGAAAAAATAAAATATTCCCATGGACACACTCCAAAATACTGTAGTCTTACTGGAAAAGTTGAATTTGATACAGGGAAAGGGTTGGCCACCTGCAACCCTCCATATCCATATTGGAGCCTATTTATTACTTTTCATGTATGTGTAAAGGCAATAGTGAAAACTTTTGGCAATATATTGTATATCTTCATCTAACTCATTGAGTTATGAATGAACAAAGAAAGCTTGAAAAAAAAACAACTCATATTTAGAATTACTTCTAAAACTCTGCAAGCACTTAAAATTCCCCCCCCCCCCACCCTGAGAAACTGAGGTCACCAGACACATTTGTGCTTTATGCATTATGAGGCAAGAGGCTAACATGCACACACACACGAACTGGTGTAGTGGTGTTTGCGTGCTTTCCGAAGCTTTGCACATGGTGCACGGGACAGGACAGTGCTTTCAAAGGCATGTCAACTGGACACATTAACTCATAAAATAACCCCCTCGCCATGAAATATGCAGGACCAGGCCAAGAAGATGGAAGTTAACAATCCATAATTGATGTAAATGAGGAGCTCTCCCATGGCAAACACTGCATATCCATCTTTCTGCATGAGTGTGTGTTGCAGGGAAAACAGACTTGTGGGCTGAATTTTAAGTTGCCAGCAGTAAGGTCATAACCCGTGCCATCATGTACCCATGCTTCAGAAGAGTTGGAGTGTAGCTAATAACAAAACCAAGCCAATGTAACACATGGTGTGGCACAGAGTTTGAAGTATTTTAAGAGATAAAACCATGACAAATGTTAGGAGACAAGAGTGAGCTCAACAAGAGTGCATCCTTGTCTTGACGCGTGCACACATTAAAGCCTTCCATACTGCCCTGGCATAAATTGATAAAAGCCTGTTAATAATAAATACTCACACTCCTGAAGCCCCCCAACCCCGGGTAAACACATTGGCTCTTGTCTCTTTCTGTCTGCATGTATGCCTAGTCACTGGTTGTCTCACATGGCGGTCGTGGAAGCAGGATTAATATTTTAAAAAGCATAACTGTCATCTCTTTCTAAATCACTATCTCCAACATGCAAACGAACAAGATGATCATGTTCACATAGGATAAATAAAGTAACACTGATGGCATGAGGTGCCATTGAGCTAAATCTTTGTGAAAAATGCTTTATGCTATTTTTCAGACATCAGGAAAGAAAAAAAAGGAGGTATACTTTACATTTGGATTTCCAATTCCTTTATGGCATATGAAATATGGCAAAATAAGTCTAAAAAATACGATAAAAGAGAACGCTTCAACATCAGCAGAATATGCTCACCAGCCAATGTCAGGTCAACAGGCATAACTCTGTCCGACTTGGCAATTCAGACT
Source organism: Brachyrhaphis roseni (assembly GCA_903066815.1). Taxonomy (NCBI): domain Eukaryota; kingdom Metazoa; phylum Chordata; class Actinopteri; order Cyprinodontiformes; family Poeciliidae; genus Brachyrhaphis; species Brachyrhaphis roseni. Next base: position 11,739 of record CAEFZY010009903.1, on the reverse strand, counting down.
TTTTAGTGACCCTTTGGACCAATCTGTGATTTTATTCCTGAGAGGAAATGTGACACCAGTGACAAGTGCAGCCAGTTTGTAGACCACCTAAGAAAATATTGAAGGGGGTGTTAGAGCTTAGCAACAACTTTGGATGGAGGCTCATACCAGCCTTTTGCATCATGCATTGAAATATGTTTCAGGGGGAATGTACAAGTCTAATAGTGTTCCAGAAATACTTTGATAATATATGTCTACTGAGTGTTCTGCACAGCTATATTTTCTCTAATCTTTTTGAGGTCTTTAAAGGGGGGTTATTATGCAAAAATCTACTTTTTTTCTATCTTTACATCGTGCTCTAGCGTCATTCTCTCATCAAAAACTTAGATTGTTACTTTGATTCTTTCAAGCATGTTTAAGAAATTGTTTAATCTCCTATGGCAACCATTTGGGGGTGCCCATAAAATGCAGTGCCCATTAAGCTCCTCATTGGAGCTGCAGTTTCCAGCCGAGCTTTCCCCACACTGCTCCTCCAGACTAGCAGCTGCAACAATTAACAAATACCCGGTAAAACTACATGTCTTTTCATACAATCTACTTCTCAGGTCAACAGTCCTAAGAACACATGTAAACGGCATAGTGGAGGAGCATCTTTGTGATGACGTACCAAAGAGAGAATGTTAGAGTAGGAACTTCTTAAAGAGACAGATGCCAACTTCAAGTCATCGAATTATGAAGTCAACTTTCTTTTAAGTTTTGTTTGGAATATACAGCATTTTTATGACAACTGAATGTAGTATAGCTGATTGTGCTATAGAAATGGCACCCGTGTGCCTGGAAAATACATGACAGTCCCACTTCAAACGAAAACGAAAAACGTGTTTTTTAAAAAAAAAAAAAAAAATTAAAAATATGGATTCAGCTCCTTTTTATTTTACGTATTTTAAATAAAATAAATCACCTAACAAAAAATATCTTGCCTACAATAGAAAACCTATTTCTGTCTTAGAATATTGTCAGGGTTGCATGGAGAAAGTGGACCAAAATGCAGACAGCCAGGCAAAGTCCAATGATGACAGGTTTAACGATTAAAAGTAACAGGAGAACATGAGGTAGAAAAAAGGAGGATGTGGCAGTGACTGACTGACAATGAGGAGCTTAAATACTGGTGAGATTATTACTATTAGATGCATATCCCCAAATACTTCCAGCATTAAATTTAAGAATGGAGCTTCCACAAAATATTGACTCATGTGGGCACATCATATATTAAAATTATAAAACCATCAATAAAGTCACGTAGAAAAGTTCCAAAGAAATGCAAATCTGTAGATGCGAAATAGTTGAGATCACAAAATTTGTGTCTGGGTTCGATATGGGTGCGTTACAAAGGGAAAAGGAAATAAAATTGTTTCTTTTCACGGATTCTAAAACAGAAAACAAGCATCAAAATAACAAATCAAACTTTGGCTTCTGTACACATTTCGTTAGATTCCTATTGTGACATACTTCACAGCACAACCACTGGGATGCCTAGAACTTTTTGATCAAACATGGAAAACGTTAAAATGCAGTAAATTATTTTAACAGACTAACCACTAGGGATATTGTAATTTAATTCCAACAATTTAGAAAAGACAGCTACTTTACAAAACCGCGCTGTCTTAAAATGTGTTCTAAGAAAGTGAGGCGACAATAACCTCTGCCTTTTCTCCCCGCCTCTTCAGGGCTAAATCAATGGCCATTGTTTCCCTCCTCTGCTCTTGCGAAAAGCCAGAGGACGAAGCTTGGGAGTAGTTACTGCCACTTTTCCGCTGCAAAGACTTCAAGGTCATTATCTGATTTATGCCAAGGAGAGGAAGGAATGCATCGCCTCTAGTTTTTTCTCCTTTCTTCTTACTAACCTTCTTTCCCTCTCTATCTGGTTCCTTCTCTTTCTGCCATGCTTCTCAGTTGAATGGCAACCCCTAATCAAGCCTCAACTGGAGTTTTGATTTTAATCACCCCTATGTGCTCCTTTGCCAAATTTCTACAGGCAATTAGCCATGAAAAATAAAATTCCCAGCAATTCTTCACCTTATATTGTGCAGCTATTTGTTGTCCAGCTTTAAACTGTGTAAAATAATATATTATTGAATTCCGGGGGAGGAGGGTAGAGGGGAGACAGACGGAGGGAGGGCAAGTCACAGAGGGAGACCAAGGTCGGCTTGTTTTGCCCGAGGAGCTGTCGATCAATATCGTTTGGTCAATAACTTCTTTATTACTACCACTATCACTCCAAGCAAAATCATTTTTGAGTTAAAACACTTTTTTCTTTCTATCTCACTGCTTCTAAATACTGTTCAAATATTGAACTGTGTGTCAAACCAACATGCAGAACTCCTTCATATAAAAAGCAAGCGGATTCTTTAATATTCAAATTTGTTCCAATCAAGAGTGCTCGTTTGACTGGGGAGGAAATTAGAGATGCTCTTCCTCAATATAATAATTTGTCCTTATTTTATGTTTCACATATTGATTACAGCTGTGTTTGCATAAATATTGATCGAGGGCACGACTCGTCATTGTCTGATGATGGTTTAATAGAAGTATAAACTCATAATGAGAGAGCAGAACGCTTTGGGGAGAACTTAGCATATAACCCCTAATTGCTTGAGGGTAAAGATGCCTAGAGTGAGAGCATGCAGATGGAGACAAAGTCAAGTTTGCAAAAGGAAAAGCAACAGCTGGGAGGTTTTATTTTATTGTTACAGTGATAATTGTCTTACATTAACAGTAGATGTTTATTTTCTTTTAAATATGTCTCATTGGGTTAGGAAATGTGAAATGCATTCATCCATCAATCCATTGTCCAGAATCATTTATACTTTTCAGGGTGACAAGGGACTCATGCCTCATTACTTCAGCGGTCTGTTTCTTTTTTTTTAACTTTTTATTTTTTTTTAGGTGCACTAGCACAAAAGTTGCACCCAAATTTTTAACCACATAACATTATTTTACTTTGCATTTGTACCTATGCAGTGTAATTAATCTAAGCCAAAAATTGTCAAAGTTGTTGCAATTTTATTCAGTATAAGTAAGGTGCAAAGAATTAAACTATCAAAAGAAGGCACACAAACACACACCTGCCTCTTGTCACAACCTCTGGGGGGCTGAAAGCCTTGACCTTGAAGCTTTAACTCAACGTGGAGCAAAGTGCTTCCACATTCTCCAAATATAGATGTAGAAGCACGTCTATTTTCTTACGGAGGTTAAGTGACAGAGAGCTGCTCACCCCCCCCAAGTCTGCTTCGTCTGACTTAACGTTTAACACACTTCCTGGCTTCACAGTATTTATGGAAGACATGCTTTTTTTTCTCACCACGTAAAACAAGCTGCTTTATAAAACAAACAGAACGACACCTGAATTTATTTGGACACATTCAAGTTCAGGTTACCTGAAGTATCAGCTCTGTTTGAAAAGTTTCTAAGACGGATTGTTTCATAGGAAAAATAAAAATAAAAAAACGTTTTTCATTTTATAAATTGAACAGTCTGGTGGGTCTGGTTGCCTAGTAGTGACAAATTTGATGTAAATGGTTAAAGTAAGCAAAACACAGACATATGTCCATATTCTGCTGTGAAATGGTGCTTTTGATTTATTACCCAGGAATGTTTGCGTAAAGTGAGCTGTTAATGGCTCACAGCATGTTTAGCACCTCAATATTACACCCTATGCAATAAATTTGTTAAATTAATTTAGAAAGAAATAGTCTTAAGTTACAGCTGAAAAAAAATGGTACATACACACCACAAAAAGACTTAACCATTACTTCTCCCTGCCTAACAGTAGAACAAAGGTTTGGTGTTTTAGGGTTATTATTGATTACCAAAATTCCTTCTATTTGCAAGAATACAAAGTGAGATAATTTTGGAAATAATTTCTAGTTTTGATTTCTTCAAAGTGAGTGGTTTACACACACTTCCTTCATATTTGGTAGATTTTCCTTCTAAATTTGCATGAAGCATTTTGGGTATCTTTCTACAAGCTTCACAAAATAGCCTGCTGAAATGTTTGCAAAGCTAGTAAAGCCAAACCCAGATTCCAGATCCAGTAACCAGATCCACAGAACTTTTCATTTCTTTCCACAAATTTTCAGATGGACTTTGTGATGACTACTCCAAATCATTGTATGGGTGAGATATTTAAGGTCATTGCCCATTTATAAGACCCATTAGTATCCAGGTTTTAAGTTTCTTGATCAAAACAACAAAGCATGTTGCCAATCTGTGCGTAAACACTGTTTTTTATGTTAGATGTTTCTTTACGTATGACATATTTCTGCCTAATGTTGTTATCAGAATGCTATATTGTTTTGATGGTCTTACTTAAAATACTTCATTGTCACTTTGAATGTCCCTGACTACTGTTTGTTGAAAGTAATTGCTTTTTTGTTACTTTTTTTTAAATACAACTGTTTCCATAAACACACTTTTTCAAATGAATTCTTTCTGTAACATTAGTATTTGTCATACAGAACCAAGCCAGACGGTTTGAACCTGGTATTTTATGAACCATTCTACCCACTGCTTACAACTATTTACTTCTTTCTTATGTAGCCAAGTCGCCTTTAGTGTGAATAAAAATATTGCGGTGCTAATTGGTTTGATTGACTCTGCTTGAATCTCAGTTCTCAACACTTAGGAGTCGGTCTACTATTACTTGTTGTATGGGTCTTGCAAGTAACCTTGGCTACGGGTTGATTTCTTTCACCAGCTAAGTGCATTGTCATAGAGAATATTAGCTGCACGATAAAGACAGGCACTCAATCAGTGGCAGTTCTTCTTCCCATATTTATACAAAATGACAGTCTGCATCCTGATTCTTTGGCAATGAGCATTACTTAAAGGATCACAAAAATGTTTTAGCCAAAAGATGTTTTAATATAATTTATTTTTTCATCTGCAGTTTTCATCCTTCACTTTGCTGTTGTACAATGTAGACCCATCCATGCTAATCCGTCCCTGACAGGGATAAAGATGCCAATTTCCATGTAAAAAGGCTTTCATTACAACATTAGGTCTCTGGTGGTGTAAATGTGAATTTCCACATGGCTAATAACAGCCCGAATCTCCTCAGGACCCTGATCTTTTATTCAAGTCAGCCCTTGTGCAGTCCAACAAACTTCATTTATATTGCATGTCCTAGTCAGCAGTATGGGGAAATGAATTAGCATACAGAGTCGCGGACACAGTGATTACAGGCTGACAGGCGACTTACACGCCCCCTGCAAAGAGCCGAACATGTCTTCATTTTTTTTTTTCCTACTCTGTCCTTCTATAGCCCGGAGCAGCTGATACAAGGGTTTCTAATAGAGCAGAACACAGGAGAGACGAGGCAAGGGGAGCTTTAATAATGAATGGATGACATTGGTGATGGGAGAAAAAGGCAGCGACTGAAGCAGAGGTAAAAAGAAAACGAAAGCTTTGATTAAAGGGGCTTTGTCTGGTATTTTAACATCAATTAACCAGTACAATTTTTGTCTTGTCAAAGAAGTGTTGCCGTGGAAAGATCTTGACCTACATGGCTAAGTATCAGCTTAGATTTTTTTTTTTTGTTGAAACTGGTCTAAGCGTTGGACAGTTTCTTATATAGTTTAACAACTTGGCACTATTTCCTGATGTCCTATTAATATGGTTATTTTACTCAAAGAGAAAAAACTATTACAGTTTCTTTGACCTCTTTGAAATAATCCAACTTTTCACTTTTGGTGGGGTGTACATCTTTTGGGTAAGATCTCAGTATATAACTGTTTAGCAGTAGCTAGAGATGTAAACCTGAATATTTCTCCTAGCTGTGTTTTTGACATCATATTAACCTGAAGGTCTTATACCTGCTCCCAGGAGTTTTAGGTTCATGCTGCTCTATTAAACTTTCAGGCTGTTAGGTACTTCATATACTCAAATAAATTATATCAAAATAAATAAACAAGAAATAACCATGTTTTTTTTTTTTATTATTATAATATCATTTAAAATGAACTTTCATTTCCATCTGCTCCAGCAGGACGCGGATGAAAAATCCACATCAACGCTGGCTTTTAGATGAATCCAGCAGGCTGACATTTGGCTTCTGATCTGGGCTCAAAAGTTGTGTTTTGAGCCAATTGACCAAACCCTTAAAGATTTTACTAATAGGATCAATCAGCCACAATTTCTGAAGCCTGATGCTTATCAACAACAGCAAAAACGCCTGGCTACCCAAATATTAATGGAGTCATAGTGTTTATTTGAGAGCGTCAGTATAACTTTGACCTTGTGTGAATGAAGTTTCCAGCTGTATTATCATTTGTTTCCTGTTTTAGATTCAAGCAAAAGATGCACATAAATTATTAAACTCCAAACTTAATCTAAAACTCTTGAATATCCCAGGGTGCACTGTTCAGGAGTACAGGACAACTGCAAAGTTACCAAGTCATGTCTGTCCATCTGAGCTGACAACGTCTGTGGTAATCCGATCGGAAGGAAGGATTTTGACTAGAGGAAATTTATGCAATGATTTTCAAGGACGTTTTCCATCCAAGCTGAACTTGTTTTTTAAAGAAAATTGGACAAGATCATCATCCATTGTGCAAACCTGGTGGAGACATGCACACTTTGTAACTGTTGCAAAAGGTTCAAGGGTTCGAGGTGCATACCTGAGTTTCATTTGAGCTTCAACCTGCCACTCACTGCTTTTTAAATGTCTGCCAAATTTCCCATAATCCTTTCCACTTATCTAATTAGGTTTGTGTTCATAACATATACAAAGAAGAAATTAAGAGATTTTGGAGAAGAATTTAAAAGTGTGTGTGTTTGCGTGGATTGAGTTCTAGGGAAGAAGTGCGTGCGTGTGTGTCTATATGGAGATGCAGTGGGGGTCTGTAATGTATTCAGGACAGGCCTGGTGAACCAGTGCTATCAAAGGGACCTGCCTGACGAACTGTAATAACTGGAAAATTATTTTGATAGCCTGAAACAATCTTGGATATCACAGAACTTTATTAAAATAATATCAAATCAAATTAGCCTGTATCCCCATAATGAATTAAGTAACAGGTTACGCCGATATTAATCTCCTGGCTGGCTCGCAGGCATGACGGCTCCAGCATTTAATCAGGGCTGCTGCGCTCTCTCCCTCACTGTCTCTCTCCACGGGAGGGTCTTTCAACACACATGCACACACACACCGTATGTCTTTCTATCGTCGCAGGGGCTTTACATTGACTTCCATTCTTTTATCATTCATTTGTATAGCCTAATCCTGACCGCTACCCTAAAACTTACCATTACCAGTAGATGCCTATTCCTAAACCTAACCTAAACTCAATTCACACTTTAGTTCTAACCCTAACCCCTACCCCAAAAACAGCACTTCTTCTTATGTGGTCCAAGCTTTGGGGCCCATAAGGAGGAGATAGTCCTCACTATGTAATATTTGTTGGAAAAATGGATCTTACAAGGTGAGAAATGCAAGAAATCACACACACACGCACACCCCCATCCAGGAGAAATCCTCGACAAGGCAGCAGCCCCTTAGCTGTGTGTTGGTTGAGCGAGGAAAGCTTCAAAGGGCATGCTGATTCCCTCTCTTCCTTTCTAAATAGGGAGTATGATTTTGCCCCAATTCCCTCCTCTCCCTGCCTCCATCTCTTCTTCGTCACTCGCCCCCGGTGAGGTTATTCAAGAGCAGAGGAATCGGTGTCTCCAATGTGTGTGTGTGTGTGTTTCTGTGCAGGGTGTATTTGATAGCAAGGTCTCGGGAGGGTTGTGATTAGCAGCTGACCCAAAGGGAAAGAAATCTGAACCTTTCCTCACTCCTCCTTCCCTTCACCACCCCATCCTGACCTCTACCCTCATTGCTAAACTGATATGCAATTTAAGGTCCTGTCTAACTTTTTTGCCTGATGCAACACAAAAGCTTTAGCACATTTTTAACAACACTTCTTTGGTACATATACCAAACACAAGTTCTCCAATTTAAAATGTTTCATGACATCGTTTTTTTTTTTTGTTTTTTTTTTTATTTCATTGTGCAGCAAGAAAAATCTAATTATTTTGAATGTTTTACATTGTTGTCTGTTTGACTAAAATATAAAATATGAACAGTTTTCAACTAAACCGTACCTGTAAAAGTTTTTCATTTTACCCAAATTGACACTTGCCTTGGAATTAAAGTGATTCTTACATTATATTTATATAGCTTACATAACCTGCATACAGAAAATTTCTACTTGGATTTCCCATTCACCATTAGTATAGTGTTTTGAGCTAAAGCTAATGAAAAGCCATAATTAGCAACTTTTCTTTATAGTCACTGAAAAAAGAAGTTTTACATAGTTGTTACAATATGTTATATGTTCAGCATTTGCTGTGACCAGCTCAGATGTGTGCAACCAAGGATTATGAGCATTTAGCATTTAGGGCTGGAGCCAAGGTCAACAGGTCAAGCCGGGTACATCCTGGATAGATCACCAGTCCACACAGATACACAGGATGAACAACATGCACTCATACACTCTAATATATAAAAAACCATATAGAGTATGGGTGCTTTTTTTCCTCTACTGCTCCCTATAAAGAGCCACTTTTGCTCCCAAGTGACACTTGATTTATTATCATATATAATGTAACATTTAAGATTAAATTGCCAAATATGAATGTTTTGTATGTTAATGAACAAATTTGTGTTCAGTGTTTTTAGGAAACTCCTCATGCTCGTCTGATTTTATGTATTTGTTCTGTTAAAAAAGCAGACATTCTTACTTTTGTATAATATTTTAATCAAATTAAAACAAAACCACACTATGACCTCAATGCAGTTTGGCGTTAAAAAAAACCAAGGAGTACCTGGAGCAAACCCACACATGGATGGAGAGAACATGCAAACTCCAAGCAGAAAGGCCCAAGGCCGGGATTTGAACCCAGGAGCTTCTTGCTACAAGACAACAGTTACTGCATGCAGTAAAGGCAATTTGTGTTCTCTAAGCTAAAGGTAAAGGAAATTTATATTTCGCTTCAAGTTTTCATGCCCTGCATCAGGTGTTTGCAGCAGTTTGCTGAGTCTGTGATTTTAGGTTTTTAGCATAGTTAAAGTTAAGCATTGACAATACTCAGCAGAGGATAACTTTATAGAAATGCAATGTCTGAAAGTTTTCAAGGAGCAGCTGTTTGAGTCAGTGGTTGAGTACTGCCTCAGGCTTCTTATGCAATTCTTTTTTTGGCATACCGTGCAATGAGGAAATTCACAATTTTTTTTTATGGACATGCAACCGTTTTTGATGTTTGCTACAATTAGTGTTACTTTTTGCTAATTTTCATGATCCTCACTTCTCAAGAGGTGCTCATGAGGTGATAAAGAAAAGCCACAGTGCTTCTTCTCCCTTTCTTATTCCACCTCTTTTATTTTAGCCCCCCTTTCTCTGTTGTCCTCCACCTCAAACCTTTCCCCTGGCTCATATTGCTGTCGCTTCCCTCTTATCTGTCCCCTGCCTGTCGTCTTTCTTCGGCATCCCTCCCCTCCTTCTTGTTGTTCTGCCCAGCGGACTGCGCCGCACGGTCAGCCTCGAGGGTGGGAGGGATGGCGAGGACACTAAATCTTTTGATGCAGCCGTTTGTGGCGATAGCATCTGAACTTGCCACGCCTTTGCCAGGCAGCGCTGACAGATATAGCGGGACCCTTCCACAGCTCCCAGCTATTGGATATCTATTACTACTTGCACTCAGTGTGCACATTTGTGTGTGTCTGTGTGTCACTTGTGGGCACCACAAATATGGAAAAAAATAAAACACAGATGTGCAAATTTGGATGTGTGTAACTTTGTGTAGTCTAAAATTATGTGACAGATTTGTTCACAAAGATATCTGTGCTTTGCTTGCAAAAGACATGAATACACACACTCTAAGACACATAGAGGAAGAAAATAAAGCCATGCCACTCATATCCTGGTATTTGTATCACGGAAACCCATCTTTGCTATTAGAGTCCCAGCATTGGAGAAGTAGTAGTGAAATATGAACCACTTTATCTTGGTATCCAGGTGCATTCATTCCTGCACATAAGGGCCTGTATGTCCTTGAACTCATGTACTTTGCACACATCCAAGCTCAAAGCAGATTCCCTTTTTATGTTCTAGAAGAGTGACACATTTGGTCTGGAAAGAGTGCTGACACCAAACAGACAAAAATGTTACAAAGTGATGCATTTCCAAAGTGTCCCAGCATCCATTCAGTGACATATTTTGATGGTAGTACAAGCCACACTTATGTTGGGGTTAAAACTAGCAGCTGTATGTTGTGATGTCAAAGAGAAACACCCTGATTCCTTCAGAGAGGACAGATTTATTTCTAAATAAATCCGTAAAATTCAAAAAACTCACAGGCATTTAGAAACAGAAAATGTATTGTGGTACATTTAGTTAAATCTATTCTTTTGTACATTTCTGTGAAGTTCCTTTCACTTATCTTTGCCTTGATTTTCCCTGAGACATCTATGCTTGAGACATCCATGCAAGTTTCACTCGAGCCACCATTGCAGACAAAAGTATAATAATGGTCCATTTCATTCCTGTCCAAATAAACTTTAGTTGCTCTAAGTTAGAATTCAAAGCAAGTAATTAAGATACAGCTTACCAAAGTTTCATAACTTACTAGAACTTGGTAACAGATTTTACGATGCAGAAAACGATATTTTTTTGGCATTCATCATAAAAGTTACTCGAAACGTTCCACTGATATTATATGACCAAGATTAGACAAAATCTCACATAATCGTAGATTTTTCAGCTGCACATCAGTGATCTCACATTTCACCAAATTTCACCCTTTCACTACATCACTAAGTTGCACTACTGGATTGAGAGCCGGTGACTGTGAACACCCATGAGGAAGAAATCACAAATCAATGGTAAGATAAATGTCTGACACAACAGAAATCCCACAAGGAAAAGGAATGCTAGGATATGGCATCATGAAAGGACGTTTTATGTCGAGGACGACCTTGGAAACATCACAGAAGAAACTGGATAATGTTGACCCTGATTCAGTATTGGATGGATGGAAATTAAAAAAAAAAAAGTTCCCTGAAAGAAACTTGGTCAGACAAAGTAATCTTGTAGGAAAAAAAATCTTCTTACAAATTGAATATAATGGTATATGTAGAGAGGTTCCGGCTAGAAATAGTCGGTCTCGCCTCGACGCATGGCTCTGGTTCTGGAACCAGTCTCCTTGAGAGGGGCTGGACATACTTCCACTCTGGAGTTGCCCACGGTGAGAGGCGCCGGGCAGGAGTGGGCATTCTTGTTGCCCCCCATCTCGGCGCCTGTACGTTGGGGTTTACCCCGGTGAACGAGAGGGTAGCCTCCCTCCGCCTTCGGGTGGGGGGACGGGTTCTGACTGTTGTTTGTGCTTACGGGCCGAACAGCAGTTCAGATTACCCACCCTTCTTGGAGTCCTTAGAGGGGGTACTGGAGAGTGCCCCTCCTGGGGACTCCCTCGTTCTGCTGGGCGACTTCAACGCTCACGTGGGCAATGACAGTGAGACCTGGAGGGGCGTGGTTGGAAGGAACGCTCCCTCCGATCTGAACTCGAGTGGTGTTCTGTTGCTGGACTTCTGTGCTCGTCACGGATTGTCCATAACGAACACCATGTTCAGGCATAAGGGTGTCCATGTGTGCACTTGGCACCAGGACACCCTAGGCCGCAGTTCGATGATCGACTTTGTCATCGTTTCATCGGATCTGC
>CAEFZY010009902.1:0-27118 GCA_903066815.1 Brachyrhaphis roseni | reverse complement strand
CCAGCCAAAGGGGAGGGGGGCGGGGGGGGGAGAGGGAGGAGAAAACTCGGGGGTTGTCTCACAAACACAGTGCTTTTGGTTCCCCCCCGGGCCCCCCCCCCCCCCCCCCCCTCGATCGGATCCCCTCTGTCTCCTCCCCCTGAGCGGTGGGGGGGGAGAAAGAGAGGCGAGTGGAGGCACCGATAGCACATCGCTAGGCTGAGGATTCAGTTAAAAATAAAGGTCTGACGTCTTCCAGGTGCTTTACAACAAAAGGGAGGGGAAAAAAAAAGAAAAGTCTCTTTTTTTTCTATTATTATTCAAACTTGTAGCACAAAAAACAACAAATCACATTCACAAGCCACTTATTGGCACCGTGTACCTGAGTGAGAATATTATAGAACCAAAGAACAAAAAAAGCTGTTTCTTAAAAGTGTCTCTTGATAATAAACAGGTCCGCCGTCCTAAAGTGTCATCTGTTAGCCTTTGACAGGTCCGCTGTTTTAGTTTTTCAGTTTAAAATGTCTCCTTTCCCTCCAGATCGGACTGAAAAGGGTTGATTTTTATAAACGTCTTCTCACTTGTGGCATCACACTCTCGCAGTAGTACTTGAATATTCCTCAGTGAGCTTTAAACTGGCTTCCTCCCAGATTCCAGCATGTGTAACAGTCAGTGTGAGTGACAGGTCCTGTGCTTCCGTTGATTGATCAGATGCTGGTATCAGGACTCCAGTGGGAGGGGAAGGGGAGCTGGCTCTGCCGAAAGAGTCCGTGTTAGTCAGGAGAAGAGGGGATGGGAGGTGTTTTTATCTTTTAAACTTGAGGTGATTGGCAAAATACAAACTCCTCTTCCTGACTGATGTGTTTAGAATCTTTATAACGCCACCGGCAGTGACCGGTGCCGCCTTAATGGGGGATATGGTTGTCGTTGTCGCTGGCGTAGTCGGCCTCTTCGTCCTCGTAGTCAAAATCATCGTACACGTCACCGTTGCTGTCGTCTAGCCGCAGCTCCTCCTCCTTGATCCGTGGCTCGTCCCCCTTCAGTCCGGGCATGTGGGGGTTCTGGTGGTGGTTGGCGTTGGGCTCTGGGCTGCTGGACATACTTGAGTGCTCTGAGGGCATCTGGGGGGAGGGCATCCCTGCCATTGAAAGGGCACCTGGGTAGACCATGCCTGCAGAGGATAAGGGCAGCTGGCCCTGCTGCCTGTATGCACAAAGAGAAAGGGAAGTTAGGAGTAACGTCAGAAATATGCTGTAGTCAGTAAGGTGAAACCTTTGCCCCGTTTCCACTGTGCTCAACAGAACGACAGGCAGGGTTGAACCCGAACATCTAACGTTGTCAGACGAGTGCGACGACAAATTAGACGCACAAGAATGACATTTTTCTGTTCCCTAATCAATACTGTGTTGAGAGGTGCCAGTAGTTTAACCTTACCGTACCATACACCTATCCAATGGGCCTACACCTGAATGGGGTCCAGGAACGGTGTGGTACAGATCAGTTGTATGCGCCCCTTTTACAATAGACAAAAAGTAAATAGCCTACAGAACCATACTACTCAATGGAAACAAGGCATTTATTGATAGCACTGCTTAACAACTGAAGCAGTCTGTCTTTCTTGCAGAATAAGATGTTTTAGGGGTTCAATATGAAAATACAAGCATTTCTTATCGAAGTTGAGCCTGACGCACAAAGCCCTATCTAGTGGATGTATGCATGTGACTTTGTAACTCAGTGTGTATGTAACAATTCACCCTCTACTTTGGTTTATAAGGTTTGGTCCTTTTAAACTAAACCGTGTTGGAAACATTTCCCTGATTACCATCATCAGAGTATACAGAGTCTGAAAAGGTTACTGTCAGGGGAAAAAAAAGTTTAAACTTCTTTTAATTCCAGTTTGACTCGGTGTATTTCAGTGCTGTAGTCCTTCTCTGCCTGTTGTTCATTGCCAAGCAGCTAGCTCAAAGGCGGCTATTAACTTTTAGTTACTCTTTAAAGAGAAACTTCAACTATTTTTCAGCACATACTATGATTTGGAAAAATAAAATGTATCCCATTACAAATAAAGGGTTATTTTACACAATTTAGCTTTAATTTGATTGTAAATATGATGAAAGTGAGGTAGCTTTTTTTGCATGTTATTGTGCCTGTAGGTAAAACATTACTGACCCAGGCTTAAATTTTGGGTATTTAGTACAAACTGAGCTATTTGCATTAACTTGGTTTGTTTCAATAGAACAATTACAGGAACATCCAAAAATGAGAATAGTACACATAAATTTAAAGTAGAGATGCACCAGAGTTTATTTACCAAATTATGATTTCAGGTTTGTTGTAAACATTGAAATATTTTTACTCGACGTTCTGCAATAAAGCACCTTTTCTTTGTCCTCTGACTTCCTTTTTGAACATGTCACTGATAGTGAATTTTTTTTCTCTGGATTCACTTCTGTACTGAAGAGTGTTATGGCAGACTGGTAAAGTTTAAATGTTAATGATCTAAAAAAGGTCCCACAGGCTGGTTAAGCTGAAACACATCTGATGGGTCACCAGCCAATTTCTTAGTGCATCTCGTTGGTCAAAATTCTTATTAGTAACTGTGATATATTTACATAAAAACTAAAAGAAGAGGAAAAGCAAATTTACATTCAGTCTCTGCGTTTAAAACAGAAATAGAATGATGGGAAAAAAATCCTATAAATTCTGATCTTTTTATTTGCAAAACAAACAAAATCCTCCTGGACCTAGAACTACCCAGTCCCTCACCCTACGCTGAAGTATTGTCTCATCTCCTGCCTGCGGGACCTCATGATGGCCTTGTACTCGCCGATGCGCAGCTTCTTGCCGTCCACCAGGCAGGTGCGTTTGGGCCGCGGCTTGTACTTGTAGTCCGGGTATTTCTCCAGGTGCTGCTTGCTGAGGCGAGCCTGTTCCTCGTAGTAAGGCTGCTTCTCCAGGTTGGTCATGGCTTTCCACCTCGAGCCTGGAGACAGACGGAAAACAGTCGTTAGCTTTGATTAGCTGCTGCTTTTCTTTCAGACAATTGCACTATTGTACATTGCAGTTGATATCGATAATCGATTTGCTTCTTGTTATAAATATCTGAAATCCTGCCAAATTGGTAGAGTGACCCTTATTTTTATTTTTTAAAGCAGTTATGAGGCATGGTGGTAAAGCTGAAACTGCTGCTGCGCAAGTTACTCAACAGGGTGTTGCTAAGTAACCAAAGAGTGAGTAAGTTGGGCTACGTTCACACTACAGAGGTTAATACTAAATTCTGATTTAATTTTTTTTGTGTGTGCAGTTGCTCACATTTCCAAATACATGGAACTTGAATGTGACTTGACGTGTGAACTGCAAGCAATGCAAGTGTCCGCATGTCCAGGAGAGGGCGCAATAATGCGAGCGTGCTCAGTGTTTATGGAAGTACATGTGGATGATAATGATGGAACATATTTTGATGTTTATTTATTGCATATTAACAATTTTAATCTTCATTATTGTCTTCCATGGTTGTTGTTTTTCTTCTCACATCCGCGTATCAGGATGCAGAATAGTGACTTTTATCGTGTATCACTGACATGCAGGTCGGATGTCGCACAAAGGAAGGTCACATTGGAAAAGGTCGGATAGGTGTTGGATTTAGAGCCACGTATCCAAGTAGCCCGGGTCAAATCTGTAAAAACTGGATCTGTGTTGTTCAGACGGTCATGAAAAAATGAGAGAGAGGTCACAAAAGGTTAAAAAAAAAATTCTGATTTGGGTCATCTCAGTCTGCAGTGTGAATATAGTCTTAGTTGATGCCACGTTGAGCAGCTAAAGTCTTTCCTGTGCCTACATCCCCCAGAATGCTGTGAGATTCTGGATTGGAGTTCAGTGAAATTATTGAATACTCTATCAAATGTATTATCTGTTAATATTAATCATGCAATATTTATTTATTGTCCAGACCTATCATTCAGCGCAGTCACTGGTTACTATTAGTCCTGACATTTCTTTGAAAACATGACCGTCTGCGTGTAGATCGGCTACTCTGACTGATGTGTGGTGTAGGACGCTCAGCAAACAGTTTAAACTGATACATGTGAGGATGAGCTTAAAACACACACACACACACACACCGTGTGGTGCTGGAAGTGGCACCCGGAACAAGAACGCAAAAGAGAGCAAAAGAGGGTTAATGAGGAGCACCGCTGGGACGACAGGTACTCATCTCAACTAATGAGGACTTCACTTAACCTGCTGTCATCTCTCAGCTCGGTTGCTGCTCACAGATCTGTACTGTATGTGTGTGTGGGTGGGTGGAAAATCTTGTGCCTGTCTTCCTCTGTGTGTGTGTGCTTCATATCTGGTCTGAATTTGCACTTGACTACTGTATGTTTAATGGGTAAAAGCTGTCAGCGCGCGGCTGTTCTCTCTCCCCCTCTCTCTTTTCTCCCTCTCTGTGTTCTGCGATCTGTTAGCAATCGAGAGCGTGGAGGCTTATTAAAACCAGATTTCCCTGTGTTATAAAACGCTTAGGAGCTCTTTAAAATGTCAGGGCCGATCCCGGCGGTCTGGGGGAAATGTCAGGCGGCCTTGCGCTGCTTGTTTAATGCATAATGAATTATATCATCATTTGTCGTGGTTGTGCTCTCCCCCAGCCTTTCATTAACGCCCGCTTACACAACGCCGCCGTAGTACGAAAGCAGCATTAGTTTGTAATGCGTGTGTGTGTCTGTGAGAAGGAGAGATGGTTTATATGATAAGGACGCAGCGAGCGCCTTGAGCAGCTGAAGGGCGGTAGTTTACCGAGGATCTTGCTGATGTTGGAGTTGTGCATGTCTGGGAAGGCCTGGAGGATCTTCCGCCTCTCGTCCTTGGCCCAAACCATGAAGGCGTTCATCGGCCGCTTAATGTGCGGCTCGTTGTTGTTCCTGCCACGCGTTTCCCGAAATATTCTGGAGTCGGACACGCTGGGGGATCCTGAGGAGGAAGACCGGTCAGGAGGAGACGATAGTTATGCAATGTAAAAAGAGATCAACTTTTGTGCAAGGTTGAAGCACACACACTGCAAAATGTGCAAAATGCAAAATGTTACCAAGTACTTTTGGTCTCGTTTCTAGTGCAAATATCTTAGTTTTGTCTTATTTCAAGTGTGCTAACTTACAAAAGTACTTGTTTCACTGGCAGATTATTTCACTTATAACTCTGGAAATAACCACATTCTTGATTGTTTTTCTGCTAAAAGACCCAAAGGCAACACGTTTTTAGTTTTCTGATAGCATCCATTTAAAATTTACTGGTATTTCAGAGTTTGTAATGCTGGGCAAGGTTCCCGCCTCGATCTTACAACCACAAAACAACGTCTCAGTCGAGTTTATCAGACTCTAGATATTTATGTTCATGGTAGTTGGACAGAAAGGTTTGGGGAGCCTAAGCTGCCAATAGTTACTGCAGTTCTCTAACAGAGAGAACAAGTTAAAATATTTCCTGTTTTACCTCACAGTGTGTGTAGCAAGAAACACACGGGGTCCTCATCCAGACGTCTTTGTCAAAACTGTAGATACTTTACATCTGAATCATTCCCCTGACTGGTGAGGCTCACATTACTAGTCATGTTCAGTTTATTTTAAACACCACAGTAGTTCAAAGTTCTTTACGTCATAAAAACTTAATACAGTAAACAATTATGAAATAGCAATAAATACATTTTTGTCAAACATAATGATCAATTTTGCAGATTATTATTAATCAAATGCATTTAAAGGAATTCTCTGTTTATGCAGTTTTCTGTAAGTTTGTTCCAAATGAGTAGAAACTGAATGCTGCCTGAGTATCTATTTTTTTTTGTAGAAGTATAAATATTAAAATATCAAAACACTTTTTTAAATTGAATGTTGTCTTATCTTTAAAATTTAAAGGGTGGCAAAAAGAAATGGGACTTAGATCATATTTGTACCTCAGGAAAAAGGAAAGGCAGTGAATACTAATTAAAGACTTACAAAATCTCAAAGCTAACATAAAATGAGAAGAATGGTTTCAGTTATATTTGTTAATAAACTATTTTCAGCTTTAAATAAGTGTTATAATTAAAGCTTAAATAAAATAAAATCAAAGTGAGATTATGCTAAAGCAATAACAGATGAATTCTTACATCAGCATATTTGTATCAGCTGTGCAATTCATCTTTGCTTTAATGTTCAGATATTCTGAATGTGAGAATCCTTCCTTTGACATTTTGTGTGTGTGTGTGTGTGTGGGGGTGTGTGTGTGTGTGTGTGTGTGTGTGTGCGTACCGTCGGAGTCTCCGCTCATGGTGAAGTCCAGCATGGCGTGGCTGAACTTGTCGTCGGCCTGCTGCTTCAGCTGCTGACTCAAACTCTCCAAGGCAGCTTTGTCCTAAACGGCACAAACAGTTCACAGTAGCAGTCGGTCAGCGTCTGAGTCAGATGCTGGGAAAACATGAATGAAACTCCAAACCTGCACTTCTAACTGGCAGCTCCCATTACAACTACTCTCATGTCTTTACATTTTTTCCCTCTCGTTTTAGACATTCGAGGTGAAAATGAACAATTGTTAAATGTTATAAATATATATATATTTCCCCCCAAACAGACAAGCTGCTTGAAATGTTAATGGAAATGTTAAAAGCCTGAACACACATCTGCGTTTGAGTGTGTTTCCACGTAAAAGAATGTTGATTTTACTCCGGTTTGGATGTTTACTGTTATGTGAGTGCGCTGCTGATTAAGTGTGTGTTTGCGTGTGTGCAGCAACTCCTGGCAGCCACCTGCAAGAGTGGAGTGCGGCGGCTTGCCTCTCTCTTGCAGAGGCCCCTGAGGGTCGACGCATTAGAGGGAGAGAGCGCGGTGCGGACGAGAGTGGGGCCACGCCGCACGGCCCCCTGGGTATTTATTACAACCAATAAAAGGCTGATTTACTGAGCATTTACATGCCTAATGCAAGCAGCCGGCACACACTGCGCTGGAGCTCGGCTGATGCTCGCTCGTGTGCGCACACGCACACACACCCCCACACACACACGTGCGCGCGCGGCACGGCACCAGCGCCAACGTTTTACAGTTTAATTACACGATTAGGAGCTCTACCCAAAACACGGCCGTCTTCTAAAACGATGTTCCGGAAAGTGTCCTCCTCCATTTCCATGTGACCCTGGTGAGCCGGGTGGCTGCAAGCAGGGAGGGCAGAATGCTAATGAAATGCATTTTATCTAGTTTTTTTTTTTTAGTCCAACGCTGTTTAATTGTTAGAGATAATTTCCCCCTCCCCCAATAGATGGGAATAAAAAGGAAAGAGGAAGAATAAAAGCTCTAAATGTTTCAAAAGTATTTTAGTTTTAATTTCTTCTGCTTTTATAAATGCATAATAACCCTGAATGGTTTGGAGTTAGTCATTTTGTATGTAAATCAGAAATATTTTAGGAGTTGTTCCCTCATTTTGCTCTAATGAAAGCCTCATTCAGTCCTCGATCCAGGGGAAAAAAAGAGCACAAAATGTCTCCTCACACTTTCAGATTTTAAGATTAAATATGTGCTCTCAGTTGGCTTTGTGGAGTGTGTGTGTGTGTGTGTGTGTGTGAGAGAGCAGAGACAGAGTGGATGACAGCCTAGTCTGACATTAAGCCCCGGTACAGTACATGGGAAAAGTGGATTGAATGGCTGACATGAGAGCGGAGACACAAAGTAGTGACAAAACTAATCCTCTGAGTGTCAGGGACGCCGCTGTATCCCAACACACAAAGCCCAGAGCGGCAGAGGAACAGGAGGAGCGGGGCTGCAGAACATCACAAAGAATCAACACTGTTTCATAAAGTCTTTACAAATCTACAACTTTATAACAGAAACATCTGTTTATCTTTCTTAAATGATTTCTTGTCCTTTAAAACTCTTAGCAATTTACCACAATGCAGAGCAATCTGCTAATATTTAATGCAATCAAATCTGCTGAATAGAACACTGAACAAAAATGCGCCATATTTCCTCTTTGATCATACGTACAAACAGTTTTAAATGTCATTATTTATATAAACATTTAAAGCATTTACATTAAATTTAGTGGTTTTACAAAGTCCAAAGAATCAAATCTTCTCCTAATTTAAAATTGGCCCAAAGATGCTTTTCCACATTTTCACACAAACATTCTCTGAAAGATTTGTTGCTGAAAAGTTTAAATTAAATCTCAGCTAACATTTATTTTGACTGAAAATAAGAGTTTCAAATAGTTTTAACGCTACAGTCATAAAGTCGGCTGCAGTGTAAGTGTCTGTCCACTTAAACAGCTATTGTCAAAATTTATGTTACTCCATAAAGAGCAGGATGGGGAAAATCTATATTTGCAACTTGCAAACAATACTATTTAGTAGTTTCTTATATATATACATTAGTGTTAATTAATGATTCTGAATACAATATTTATCAGCAATATCAACATGAATACAGTAAAGCAGCAGGAGGAGTAACTCCTGCTTTGATGCTCCAGCTGATTCCAAATATGTTGAACAAATACCCAGAGTTTATCTGAGCCGCTGAGGAGCCGACGCAGTCATTTCACATTACTGTCTCCTTGACACTCCGCTGTGCCACACACACACGCACACACACACACACTCTCAGAGCCCTACAGTGTGCCTCACAGACGCAGTCATTACCCCACGCTGCCTCCGGTTTTCACCTTATCTGGCCACGTTTAGCCGTGCGAGGGCTTTGTGTGCCGATTTACCTCCTACATGCTGCGGCGGGGACGGCACACGGCACGACAAATTACCGCACGCCGACAATGAAGACGGTCACGGCCTGCGATGACTTCAGAGGACTCGGGGTAGATCGGTTGCAGTTTTTTTTTTTTCTTCTTTTTTAGCGAGCCGAATTTTGAGGCTGAGATAAAAGGCGGCGATTTGGATTCGTTTGTGCCGAGCTCCGGATGACTGAGAGTAAATCATTTGTTGTGGGGAAAAAAAAACAAAATCCTGACACAATTAGTATTTCACCTGAGGCGGGAGCTGAGAAGATTTTTCTGATGTATTTATATACACTGTGTATTTCTGTAAGCCGTTACATGTCTAGGAAATGCACACTGACTCAAAATGTACGCAAAATCATTTTGAGTTTTATTTTGTGAGGCTGTATAAATTGATTTGAGTTCATTTAAAATAATTAAAATTGTCCTTTAAACAAACTTTAAAATAATAGAGGAAACAACACATAGTTGCTTTTGGCAAATTTCATGCCTCAACGACTGGGTAGATTTTAAAATCTTTGTGCGCTGAAAGGAAAATAAAAAGAACCTGACCTTGTCGGAGCGGCCGTTGTTGAGGCTGAGGTTGCTGACGGAGGCCATCTTGGCGTCCAGGGCCTGCTGCTCCCCCTTCAGCTGCTCCTTCATCTGCCGGGCCTCGGCGAAGGCCTTGCTCACCGCCTCGTGGTCGTTCAGGTAGGCTGTCGACGACAACGAAGACAACAAGTCTGCTGAGACGCAGACAGGAGGGACAATCTGTTAGACATCCTGTTCAGCTTCTTTATTTTTCATAAGCACAAATGCAGATTGAGTATTAACAGCAACAAAAACAAAAAAAAAAAGCCATTTTTTATTATTATTGGATAAACACTCCAAAGTGTTTACTTTGAAGGTTCTCATCTGGAACAAATCTTCTTCTGAACCATAAGGTAAAGGCATTAACATACAGTTGAGGAGGGGAGGTTGCCAGGGCGTGTGTGTGTTTTTTTTATATATTTAACTGAAAACACTCAAAGCGACTGACCACTTTGCAGCCGAATGGAGCATGTGAGTCAGAGTTTGCCCCCAGCAATCTCATCCCCTTCAACCGAATGCTGTAAGCAGCGTTACAGTCAGCAGAGGCACCTCTTATTATTCTGCATGTGTGAGAATGTGAGGCGCCGCTATCTGCTCTCCCCATCGGTTAGTTCTTAACAAAGAGCCGCTGCTGCCTTATGAGGCCTTTATCTGCGCTAATCCGCGCCGCTAATGCCATCTCGGACCAGATTATCAGCTTCAGATTGGTAATGACAGAGCCGTGAACTCTTTCAGAAGTCATAACCGGAAAATCTGGATGGGAGTGGAGCCCGACTAAAAAAAAAAAAAAGAAAAAGAGAGGGTGCGGGATCTGAGGCAGGACAGAGGAGTGAGAACAGAGATGAGGAGGTGGAGGAGGGGTTGGGGGTGACAGAATTGGGTGGCAGTCAATTTTAATCTGCAGTCAAAAGAAGAGGCGGCGGGGGGGTTGATAGAAATTCCTGCGCACACATGATTGTGTGATTGCTTCAACTGACAGAAATGACAACCATCCAGACCAGACGAGTGAATGTGACCCAGATAAAAGGAGGGAAAGGTTGGAGGGGATGTCTTCTGCTCTCTCGCACTGCGATAACACAAGTTCAGTTTTTTTCTCTTCTCTGCAGATGCATGCGGTTCGTTTATAAGGAAACGTTCGAGTTGGCGGACTGCAGTTGTTCACGGTGCAGACTGAGACAAATGTGTGACGGTGGTGGAAATTACAGGCGCCTACGTCTCTCAGTCTGGTTGGAGAAAGATGGACGGATGGAAAGAGAGAAACATTCCTCCAGGTGGAAAGGTCTTCACAAACCGAAACACTTATATCTGGGTTCATGTTTAGGTTTGCTGAATCCTAAAAAGTGTTGCAACAAAGAAAAAGCATCTGCTTGGGTTAAGTTGAAAAGCATTTCAGTTTTAAGCAGATATCTTAACATGATATTTAGCTTTGTTACAATAGTTCCTCAACTTTTTAATGATGGTTTTAAATTTAGAAAAAGAAATCTATATTTTCTGGGAATAAGAGCAAGAAAAGATCAACATGGTTTAAATAGATGTAAAACTAATAGTTTTAAACCTACAGTTAGCATGCCTGGAGTAGATAGCCTGACTAATTAACCACCAATTATCAGTTTGTGTTGCTCTGTGAAGACCAGAACAAAAGAAAAAATTGTGCAATTAGAAAGTTTTGTTAAATTTGTTATTAAAGTTTGTGCATATGAGGTACCAAGATAGCAACTCTAGAAATCTATACATTTCTAAATCTATAAATTTTGATCTGCATTTCATTTTGACTTTGTTCAAAAAGTGTTAAAATGTGGATATTGTTTACTTACAGTTTCCACCAGCTATAAACAAACACACAGGGTTAAAAAGCTCTGATCTTATTATAAGACATATGCGGTCTGAAAAAGAACTAGATGAAAAACTAAATGTGTTCTGCACTCAGAAGGGTTTAATCAGGTTTCATTCTGATTCCAGTTTGAATATAAATAACCCCAAAAGGCCCTCCTAATCTGCAACCCCCCTCCTCTCTCTTCCTCAAACAGATTGCAAATCAAAACGACCACCTCTGGACCCCGCCTCCGATTTGTCCGTCCGCTATGAACTTGTAAAACGGATCCTAATACGATGAGCCGGAACGCGGCGCGGCGCTCCTGACCGCCTGAAACTCGGCGGCAACAGATGGAACAATGAGCTCCTGCGTATCAGGGATCTGGCCTCCGCCACGCAAATAATTCAGCCAGGATCACACACAAACTTAAAACACTGTAATCCATTTTTCTGAACAAAAAACATCTGGGACCGAAAATCCACTAATCTGATATTAAATCCGCCGATTTGTTGAAAAACAGTGAGATTAGCCAAAATGTCAGGAAAAAAAAAAAAACTGACTTAACTGCATATGAGGAGGAGGAGGTTGGATTGTGTGTGTGAGGCTTTGTGTGAGTTTGAGTGTGTGTGCTGGTATTGTATAGTTAGTGCTGGGTGTTTGCGCTGTCCTGGCTCATGTAAGAGGCTTGTCTAATCTCATTGGTGATACCTTCTGTCTGTCATGCACTCCTCTCTTTATTATTCCCCCACTTCATTGCTCTGGAAAAAAAAAGGAAACACTAATCCTCATCTCTCTCTCTCCCATTCCCTCCCTTCTCCTCACTCCTATGTCTCTCTCTGTCTCTTTCAGCCACTAATAAACACATAACAATGAAGCCGCCCTGCAGGCAAATAGCAGCACGGAGGAACAACACAAACACTAATTATAGCCTGTTACATATGTGTAATATTTGAACTATCAGTGCTGCATGAAAAATGGATTAGGAGTAAAAAATAGTGATTCATTTATGTCATTTTTTCTTTATGTGTGCATGTGGTTAGGAAGGATTATGGTGCTGTCATCACAGTGCTGCTAGAAAAAACACTGTTCTTGTTGCAGAAACACTTTTCAGACACTTTTCCTTAAAAACTTTGAGATTTCCACTTATGGAAATGTATCTTACTTGTAAAAATGTTTGCAGCTTAAGAAACTGAGCCTGTACATCTACAGTCTGTTTAGAGACGGACTGGGAAGTTTTGATTGGTCAAAAAGCCCCACTTGTAAGTGTTGAAGTTGTTACTGCTGGAAGTAGACTCACAGCTAGATATTATTCACATCGGTAAACTGTTAAAAAGTAACTGTGTTTCCTATTATCCCTAAAATAAAATTTGGTACCAGTGACTATATGCCCAACACATCAGTGCCAATCTATTTTGTCTAATTCTACTCTTTGTGCTCTGAGCTTTACTATTTACTTTACATTATATTTAGAATTCATAATTCCACTTTCTGAACTATTTAAAAGAAGATTTGTTGCAATTTATTTTTAGCTTGAGTTTAGAGTCAACCTATTGCTTTTGTCAGTTTAAGTTTCTTTATTTATTTTACATTGGTTGTTATTCTCCTAATTTCACTTTATTTATTTCACAAATTAAAGTTGTTTTTGCATATTTGAACAAAGCTTGTAAAGTTATTAATCAATTTAAGTGTGCTGTAATGATGCAGAGTTATAAAATAAATTAGTTTTTCTGTATCAGATCGGTAACAGCCAACTAAACCTCATATCGATGTCGGTATGGGAAGTGAAAAAAGTGGATTGGTGGTTCCCTACTTCCACTTTCAGCCCCTTAGTAGCGTTTGTTTACTCTCCAGTGCTCTGCAGGGTAGTTAAATGTACTTACCTATTGAGCTGACTCTGGTGGACGGCGCTCCGATGCTGGAGGGCACGGCGCTGTGCTTCATGGAGCCGGCGGGACCCAGCTTGGTAGTGGCGGCAGCGGCAGCGGGAACCTGTGGGGAAGTTGGGGGGGAGTTGGGTGACTTGCTCTCGGATGCCTTAGGCTTGGCCGACAGGTTCAGTGGCTGTGCACCCTCACTGTCCTGCAAAAACCAAAACAGCACAGGTTCGCCCACCGTGACCACCGTAAGGTAATTTGAAAGCGGGGAGATGAGGGGGACGCCCTCGCGTCTCCCATGACCAAGACCACGTGCCGATTTAGCCGAACCCCCATGCACAGCAGTCCAGGATGAGAAGGTGACGGGGTGCATGCCACTGCCTGTCTTCACACAATGACACACACACAGACCTTTGGGTGCAAAAGAAACGCCACTGACAGTCACATGCAAAACAACGGGCCACCTATAACAGCATCGCATGCACACTCCACATGCAAGCTGCAGGAACATGCAGTACAGTTCTGCCTCTTGAAGAGCCTCACATCCAAACAATATGGCAAGCAACAACTAAATACACGGTGAGGAGGAACACCATGGTGCCGTGTATAAATATACAGGACGTCTCCTGTGTTTCACAGAGAATAACGCAGCCTTTAAAGGTGTGAGAGCACAAAGATGCAGCGAAGTCTCAACGCATCAAACAGCGAGCCGAGCAGAGGACAGTCTGTCACTTCAAATTGCTCCAGGTCCGTTAGAGAGCAGAGACCTCAGAACGTCCCAGTGTGTGGAAGAAGGCAGCCGCTAACGCCTCAAACACACACATCCACACTGAAAGGAGTTATTTTACTTAGAAAAGTTGGTGACGCACAAAGGTTTTCACACCTGTCGAACTTTTCCACATTGTGTCGCATTACAGGCACCATGACGGCGTACTGAGGGCAATGTAGACAAGAGGGGAAAAGGAATACATTTTTGAGTTCCAAAAGCTGAAAACTTACAACTTTTGAAACTCAAAAACATTCTTGGTTTTGCTAGAAAATTTCTGAGATAAATCTCAACATTTCATAGTTTTTTTTATTCCAGCTACAGTGACCCTAATATGCCATCATATAACCACAAACTGTATTCTCATCTGATTGAACGGTTTGGAAAGAAAATAAGAAAATTTTGTTTGTCTCAAACATCTGAAAAGGGTACAGTACTACTTTAGCCATGACAGGCCAGCAAATTAACCAATCAGAGAAGCAGCCAAGAGGCCCGTGGCAACTATGAAGAAGCTGTAAAGAGCCACACGGGGAAGGCAGCATCATGCTGTGGAGTTATTCCTCAGCTGAAGACCTGAATGTGAGTATTAGTGGAATGATGTGAAGATGGCTGTTTACAAATACTCTCTATCAAACAGTGACACAAATGTCTGTTGTTTAACACCCCAGATTATATACAGTTACTGCAAAAAGTTATTTGAAATATTGAGCAAGGGGCAATTAAAATATACCCACACTACAGAAGGGAAGAAAAAATGAAAGGTTTTCACTACATTTACAACTAAAATCTTAACAGTTGAACTGCCCTGCACATTACAAATGAAATTAATCAAAGTTTGTATCTTTACGACAGAAAAATACGGAAAATTTCAAAGGACAGAAAAAGTTGAACATTGTCTGGTGAGCTGTCATGGCAACGTAACCCCTGCTGACAACCTAATCCAATCGGGCAGCGTAGACGCATCACATGACAGGAAGGAAGGAATTAGATCAGAGATGGAGCAGATGCACACACACACACACCCCCACACCACTCAGTGTAATTAAAACTCCACAATTAAAAGCTCAATGCCAAACGAGACGGTGATGCAGGCAGGTCAGGCCAGACTGCAGTCGTGTGAAAATACAGTTCTGATTATTGAAATGTTATTTAACAGAATTGGGGATAACTTTCAGGTGTGGCTCCATTTAAAGCTAACAGGAGAGAATAGAGACATTATTTGTATTTTCTGGTCATTAGTCTAATTGCAGCTTAGGCAGTATAGAAACCAGAATATAGTGGGATTCAAAAAGAAAGAAAGAAAGTATTGTGTGTGTTGTATATTCACTCATTAAGGCCGACTTTTCCTGATTCCCTCTCCTTGAGTCACACTAAGCCTTATGAGCCCCTCACAACTCAATTAAGCCCTTCCAATTAAGCCCCTACGACGTGTATGTGCCATCCTCTGTGTGTGTGTGTGTGCGACGAGTCCTAACCGGATTGTCCTTCATTAGGGAGGTCTTTCTAAATAGATGGAGGACCCCCAAAGATGCCTTCAGAAAGACAATGGGCCGGAGAAGAAGAGGAGAGAGGAAAAAAAGAGGAAAACGGAGCGGGAGCTCCTCAATCCTGACCCATATTACGGCGGGCTTTGGCTGCGAACGCGTTTGAATATTTATTACAAATAGATAATGCCTCTGCTGCTCGTACAGTGGAAGGGGGAGTTTCCTCTCCGCGCCAAGCCAAATCCTGTGGTGGGAAGGTGGCCAACCTGCATTATGCCAGTGTGGAGGAATTAGTTTAGGGAGCGGAGCTGAGACATTGGACAGACTCACATGTGTGTGTGTATGTGTGTGAGAGAGAGAGATATTGTTCGACAAGCTCTTAAGTGTATGTGCTTAAGTGTATGTGTGTTCAAGATTCCAAAGGTTTTGGAATCTTGAATTAATACAATTGTTTTTGCGTCTCTCTTGGAGGAGGAAACAGTCTCCAGCTTTGAGACAGAAAACATGCAGAGTGACAGCGAGAGCCAGAGGGACACGGAGATGGAGAGGAAGCAGAAGGGGAGAGATAATGTGTGTGTGTGTCTGTGTGTGTGGGCTGCTTCTGCGGATGCCGACATGTGCGAGTGACATCAGTGTTCTGCATCTTATTGCAGGAGCTGACGGTTCAATTAAAGCGACATGTGCTGTGCCACCACCGTTTATCCCTGTCTGCTCTGCATGACGGCATGTGTGTGTGTGTGTGGAGGTGAGCTGTAGTGACTGTTCTATTAACTATAACATCATCCATCCATCCATTATCTTACACCTTTATCCCTATGGAGTGCTGGTGCCCATCTCCAGTGGTCACCCTGTACAGGTCAACATATCAAACTTTATCAGGTTGAAGTAAATTTTAGGTCAGCGATGCAGAATTGCATCAGTCTCCAACATTTAAGGTGCCTTGCAGAAGTTATACATTATTAACTTTTTCACATTTTGTCAGGATACAACTACATGAGGCATGCTTTTTAATCTATTATGATTAAAAAAGCATGCCTGGTTCTCCACATTACCCACTGTGAAACATCATGCTGTGGTCTAGGATTTGTAAAACCTGCTGCAAAAGACTTGGATAGAGATTCAATTTGTACAACTGAACATGCAGCCAGAGCTGCAGTACTTTAGTTTGAATGGCCCAGTTAAAGTTCAGACTTAAATCCAATTAGGAATCTGTGGTAAAACCTGAAACCTAGCTGAGTTTGGGTTACTTTGTAATGAAAACTGGGCAAAAATGACTGATAGTCATGATTTAAATGAGGTGCGATTGCAGTAAAAGCTGGTTATTGATTGAAGGGGCGCAACACAAATGCAGATTCCCATTAAAATACTTCTGCAAAGTATTGCATACAGTCATTTAACAAATACTTGAAAAACATGTTGGCACAAATCTATGGTGGAGAAGTTCTGACTCTAGTTTGACAGATTTAATTTTGTTTGCGCCGTTACCAAAAGTAAAAAAAAAGATAATACTGTTGAAGCTAATTTTAATCTTATAATATGTTATAAATAAAACAGATTTAAAACAAACAATACAGAATTTTTGGCAAGCAATGCTAAGCCTGGCGGGCTACCAGGCTTTACTTGTGACCCCGCCAGGCTTTGCATTGCTTATTTATTTAAATATATTTTTTAAATAAATATATATTTTTTTAAATGTTTGCATTTTTTAAGAGTTTATAGTTGGTGTTCAGATATTAATCTTCCAATAACACATAATTATCAAGTGATATTTTCAGATTTCCTGTCAACTTTTTTTAACTCAACATTTCTGAGTTAAAAAAATGTTGTTCAAAAACAACATTTTGTTTGTTTTTTAACAAACATTTTTTAACTCAAAAACACGTCGGGCCGCTGGATGAATGACTGCCAAGTGCCCCAACCACTGGGCCTAGCAAGTTTTAATCTTGGATCTAATATATATTTTATAATAATTTCATTATATATTTTTCTGTTTGAAAAACAAATATTAAGATACCTCAAATTTTAAGATATTAAAGATGTTATTTTTAATATCTTAAATCTTCTTAAACAATATTAAAACACTAGAAAATCATCTCAATATAGTTGGATTGTATTGAAACGATAAGCTATTACCAACCATCACACTCATGTACATGTGTTATTGTGCTGCATGTCGGCTAAAGCGCTACATATGGCGCATCATTTTGACCTCCATGGGGTGTGTGTGCGTGTGTGTGTGTGTATGCATGCCTGCATCTCCACATCCACTCTTGCGTATAAGAAAGCTTTATGCAGTCTGCAGTGATTTAAGCACAGAGGGTGTATGTGTGTGTGTGTAGTGCTCCACACCTGTGTGTGTGTGTCTGTGTCTCACCCGAGGGTAAAGCACTTAAGCGGTGTGTGCCTGAGTCCAAACAGCTGTGAGCAGAGCCAGCCACTGAGTTTCTAAATGACTGGAGCCCTGACATAGAGCCCGCATGGGGAGGACACCTATGAAATATACATGTCACTTGACTGAAGACATGGTGACAAAGAGGAAAAGTTTTTTAGGAAGCATTGAGGGGGTCAGTGTAAGCCAGAAAAAAAAAAAAAAGGTGAATGTCTTTAAAATTGGTCTAAAACGTTGGTAAATAGTCTGTCAGGGTCCACTCTGGTCAGCTCACCAGTCAGCCATTACAACTCCCTGGACTTCCTCCACCACAGGCCATGACTTTCACTGCCAGCCTGACTCTATATATATGGTAATAAGTGTGTGTGACAGCGGGGTATGACGGTTGTGTGTGTGTGATGGAGTGTGATGGAGATGTAGGGAGCGAGTCGGCAGTCGAGGCTGCAGGGAACAGTCAGAGATCAATTTGTTGAGAAAGGAAACAATGGGAACATTGATCAGGAATCTGGAAACTGGAGAGGAAAAAGTAGAAAAAGACGAGCTAAACTTTCTTGTACGAACGTCCTTGTGCGTGTTTGCCTGACTGACCAGAGGTCATGCGAGCACCAGGGAGCGTGTTTGTGCGATTGTGCAGGAGGCCGACCAGATATTCATAGGATTCCACCTGGATGGACACGAGGCTCCACTCTCATCACACCCATCAGGCAGTCAACCAAGA
The DNA here is from genome assembly GCA_903066815.1 of Brachyrhaphis roseni. Classification (NCBI taxonomy): domain Eukaryota; kingdom Metazoa; phylum Chordata; class Actinopteri; order Cyprinodontiformes; family Poeciliidae; genus Brachyrhaphis; species Brachyrhaphis roseni. Next base: position 8,783 of record CAEFZY010009902.1, on the reverse strand, counting down.
AAACGACACAAACTCCAACAGATCCCCCCAAATGGACCGCATGGGACACCAGCTGGGGTCTGGGATGAAGTTACTCTATTTGATTTGCAGACATGAAGTGACTGAGAATCGTCAGGGAGCAAGTTTATCTTTGTGGAAACTCAGAAAAAGAAGGAAGGACCTTCACTGTTTACGCAAAGTCAACAGAGTATTCAATGTGACCGCAAACAAAATGTTGGTTGTGAATCTCAAAAAACTTACATTTTGAAAATTACTTTTGGTAAGATATATTTTAATCGTACATTGTAGGAATGAATCCTGATTTTAGTTACTTTTAATGCTCTTTTGGGACTAGAAAATTGTTTTTGAATATGCTGGTAAATTATGTCAAGGAGAGCAAAGGCAGTCATGCTTACACTTTATGGCCCATGTTTAACACATGAAAGCATATTTCATGTGCCTTTAGGTGTTCTTTTGTACAATTATCTTTATTTAAAATTAAATTAATTAATCCATGTTGCTAGACTGCAAAAATACAAAATCTTACTAAGTATTTTTGGTCTAGTTTCTAGTTTAAATCTTGGTACGCTTGAAATACAACAAAACTAACTTCCTAGTGACTTTTCAGCAACATATAGGAGCTTCTTTTAATTAAATAATTCCTTGATATTGATAAAAAAAGAACAAGTTCAACGATCAGATTATTTCACTTATGGGAAAAATGTTTTAAGTGAAATAATCTGTCAGTCGAACTGGTACTTTTTCATCAATATTAAGGAATTATTAATTTAAAACAAGCTCCTATATGTTGCTGAAAAGTCACTAGGAAGTTAGTTTTGTCTTATTTCAACTGTACTAAGATATTTCCACTAGACACTAGACCAAAAATACGTAGTAAGATTTTGTGTTTCTGCAGTGCTAATCTATATAATATTCATCCATCTTCCTTTCAGCCTTAAAGAGTCTTAAATTTATGCATTTAAAATTAGGGCCTTAAAATGCCTTAAGCTCAGCTAAAATAAGTATGTTGGCATTTAATAATGATACCAGGTCTTAAAGTTTGTCTTTAAGACCTGGTATGTTCTTTCTCTCTTTTTGTTCTTGCAGAACTCTTCTGTCAGGCAAATGTTTGAGTCGCACACAGAGATATCTTTATTGTGAGGCTACCGCTAACTAGCTACTAATACACCCAAGCTAATTAACTAGCTTTTTTGCATTTATTTTTGCCACTTGCTTGGTCAACGTTTGTACATTTCTGTGGAGGTACAAGTCTTAAATTCCATTCATAATTATCTTAAAAAGTCTTACATTTGAGTTACTTTATTATCTGAAAAAAAGCGTCTTCGTAGCACGCGGGGATACTGTATGTTCAGGCTGAGGTGCAGCGATACACTCAGTATTGCCCCAAGTTATATAACATATTGAAATACATGACATGTAATCTTGCAGATGGGTTCTGGCTGTTGTGTGTTGAGTACAGGAACATGCACATCCACAAGCGCAAACACAAGGCCTTTTGAGTTTTTGTTTCTTTACCCCATCTTACCTTGTTTTTGTTTGAAGGTGGGGAGCTGCGGTTCTTGTCGCCCTGTGGATGTGAGTTGGTGGGTGGGGAGTGAGCGCCCAGGTTGGCTTGGGGCGCGAGGCTGCCACCGTGCTGCTTCGTCCCCGGGGAGACCTGCATGGCCGCCAGCTGAGCTGCGTACAACTGCTGCCAGGTCAGAGAGGCGGGAGGGGGAGAGCCGGGCGGGTTTGAAGGAGTGGACAGTAAGAAGAAAGGAAGAGGAGCAGGTTACGGGAGGGGGAGGAAAGAAAAGGATGACATGAATAAATGAATACTTAAGAGCACACACACACAAAAAGGAAGAAGGCAACTAAAAAGCTCCAGAAGAGGAGGCCATTAGTGGCCCGGCCTCTGTTTGTGTGACAGAGGGACATTTCTACTGTCCCCCCCCCAAGCCTCTCCCTCACCCCATGGGAGAAGCGCTAACAGCCTCTCTGACAGGCCTAGAGATGGGCATGTCCCCTCCAGGTGCATCGTGGGAGAAAGGCAAACATTCTGGCTATCGAGGTCATGCCGGAGAGCCCAGCTCTGGCATAAGGTGGGAAAAAAAAAATTATGATGATACAGAGAAAAGCGAGAAATGTGTCTCTCTCTTAGCTTAGTTACAATAAGATAAATTAATTGAATAAACTGTTGTGGAGGAAACAAAAACGCAGCTTTCCGAGTTTTATTTTTTTTGTACTTAATTAGTTTCTAATTAATTTAAGGCATTATGCTGCAGGATGCTGTGTTGGTAAATTCACTTGTTTTTCTTTTTCTTTGTGTTTTTGTTTTTTTCCCCCCCCCCCGAGGCAAAACATACACACACACACTAAAACGATCACAACTTGGAAAAAGCTTCAGTGTTCCTTTCTGTCTCAATCAAACCCATCCTGCAAAGCTCAGCTGCTTTCATGTGCTCTAATACAAATCTCCCAGACGCCGTGTCGTCTTGCGTTCCTTCGAATTGTTATTCCTCCCTCTGAGGAGAAACAGAATGCTTATTTTAGAGAGAAGTCACTGATGTGTGTGTTTTCTTTTTTTTTTTGAATAGTTATAATTGTTATTTATTTCTTGTGGAATAATTTTCTGGATGAAGATCACCGTTTTTCTTTTTCTGAGTTTAACTTCCGTCCTTCTGTTGGCGCTTGGCTGCCGGCCACCGGCGTCAAACAAAGGCTGGTTTATGCAAATGGACAAGGAAGAGATGCTGTCACCGCTATTTTCTTCTCTTCATCATGCTTTTCTGTCTGCTTGTACCTCTTTCTGTATCGCTGCTGACAGCCATGTTACCTCCTGCTCTCCTCTGCTATCTCAAATAAAGAGATTAATCTCTGGAAAGAAACAAAGGCATACTTTCAGGGAGGAATCTACGTCCATCACAAGTGGCTGCAAAAATAATTATTCCACTTATACAAGTAATTATTCCACTTATACAACAAAAACATGTTTTCTTTTACAATTGCCTCCCTTTTCTATTGCTCTTGCTGAATTTCTACTTTAGTTTTTTTTTTTTTTTTTTTTTTAAAGAAAGGATACCAGTTATTCCAGCGAAATCAATTATTTACTGAAGGAAGAATCACATCTCTGGTTATCCCTGATGAATACCTTGAAACTTTGCACTTGAAAACTACTGAATTGTGAAACTGAGTTTATGCCCAAAAAAAAAAAGTTTCTTCACATTTTTGTGTAGTTTTTAAATGATTTTGATTATTTTTTTATAAGAATTTCCTGAAAAGTTTACCACATATATCTCAACTTCATCTGTTTTTGCTGTAGCGTATCACTAGGGGTGTCCTGATGCAACTTTTTCACTTCTGATACGATACAAATATCACGTATTTGAGAATTGTCCGATACCGATACTGACCCGCTACGATATCCGCATGAATCACAGATACTTTTAGAACTTATTTTGTTCTGTGCAAGGTTAGAAAAGGCTTGATAGAGTGACATTACTCAAACAGTGATCAACTATAGGTACAATAACTGATCCATTTATTATTAACCAGTGGATCTACTTGTGGGATACAATCAATGATGGATAGAAATCCTGGAGCGGACTCTGGTGGAGCGGAGTGCTTCTATCGGTGTGCTTATAACAGTGTTTTGATATACGCTAATATAACATATTACTGTTTTTTGGCTGACATTGACCTATTTCAATATCAGATCGAGACACCGCTCCTCATCACTCGGTTTAAAAAACATGCTGGGAATAAATGTAATGCTTTAATTCCTTTTTTTAAAGGTGATTCGAATTTTTAGGAACTAGTAATCCACAACCTTTGGTTTACCTAAAGCATAAAAGAAAGTATAAAGTATAAAGAATGAAGATGAATTAAAGTGCCCAGTGTTATGCATGGTGGAGGGTCTGTGATGCTGTGGGCTTTTTCACTTCTAAAAGTCTTGGGAACTTTGTGAGAGTCAATGGCATCGTGAAGTTAAGATTCCAGGAGATTCTCAATAATAATTTGATGGATCTTTGAGTGAGATTGTATTCAAACACAAAAAGACCAAATGAACAGAAATAATTGTTCATTTCTATCTTGAATTTAACTGTTATTTTTAAATTTAAGTATTTTAATTATCAGCAAAAAAATAATAAATAAATAAATTTAGGATTAATTCTTGTAATTTATTCAGCCTGAGGGTGATTTCACACCTGATAGTTCAGTAGACTCGGTTTGATGCAGGACCAAAGTTGCAACATTTGTTCCAGCTGGAGTGGTTCACCTTCACACTGCCAAATGAACCAAACTAATTGAAAAACCTGACCAACCAGTTGCCAGTGGTGGCGCTGCACCAAGAACTACTGAAGGAAACTACATGAAAACTTCAGAGGAAGACCTGAGTGCAACTTTCTTCTTCACAAATGTAAACAAAAATGAGGTAGGTCCAGATTTGTTGTAGGATTTGTGTTTGGTAAAAGATCATGAGCCGTTTCTCCCTCTAACGCTATACTGAAGTGTTTGTTTTAGTTGTATTTACCCAGAATGCCCTGCACTATGGTCTACTTCTGACTTTCGGAGCGGTCTCTGGTCCACTTGCATTCACACATGCATTCAAACCGCACCAGAGTTCACTTTAACCAAGCCAAGTCCTAGGTTTTTAGGCAGACCAGAGTTTGCTCTTTTGATTCCACATCCGCAACAGAGTTCAATTGTGCATTCACACCTCCCCAAATAAACCAGAACTTGATTAAAGCGGGCACAACAGGACTGGTTGGAATGCACATTTAAATGACTCCAGACGTATTTATTTCTTAGTGTCTTTACCAAGGTAGCATGTACATTATATGGTGCGGCATTTTGTAAGCCAGCAGATCCGTCATGAGTCACTGGTTGTGGAGGCCAGCTAGCTGAGATCTGATCAGCTACTTGCTCCCTCATTTCTCTTCAATTAGCTGCACTGTAGCTCCTGGAAAAGCGGTGGAGGAGAGGAGGTGGGTAGGGGGGTGGAGGTGCAACCAAGCATGAACTCCCCTCACCACTAGCCAAACTCCTCCAGCCTGTGCACCACAGGCGGGTGTGTATGACTTTGAGCATCTTTGATTGTGTGTGAGGGTGTGTGTGTGTGTGTGTGTTTCCTGCCATATTCGGACCAGTGGTTCAAAGGCCTCTTTATTTGTGGACTGAATCGAGTTCCATTACAAGGCCAGGCTCGCGTCACTCAAAGGCTGCTCAATGGGCCGGCGAGAAATGACACACACACACCCATTGGGGTGCACACATGTACACACACACACGCATGGTACAGAGGGCAGCGGCACTGCGGAGCGTGCCCAGAGCGTCGCCACGACGACATGCATGTCAACAAACAGGAAGTGACAGCGCAAAGCCCCCTGGGGTGACTGGAGGAGTGAACACACACACACACACACAAACAATGAGTGAGAGGGGGAGAAAATTCAATCGAGGTTGCTGGATGAGACCAAGGAATTTAAAATGTCACTCTCTGGCCAGGCATACTGCTGCGCTTTCTGTGTGTGTGTGGGCGTGTGTGTGAGTGTGTACGTCCATTAAGACCTGCTTCTCACTCCTTCTGTCCTTAATCCCCTAATGTGAGACCAGCAACATCTGCATATGTTTGTGTAAGCTCGTGGTAACATGTTTAGTGGTCAGTGAGTGCTTCCTGCCCTCGCTGACGCACTGTGTGTGTGTGTGCGTGTGTGTAGCATGTACTGCCGGAGCCCTGCTGATGGACAATGTGAGGCTATTGGAGATCCCAAACTCAAGACATAGGGTGACTGTTTGGTATTAGCGCTATTGACTCTGTACAGTGTGTATCCTGTTGCAGTCGGGGTGTGTGTGTGTGTGTGTATTTGAGTCATTGTCAATAATCTGCAGCTTTAGACAGATTACAAACTCACTTGATCCTCACTGTTTGAGCTAGCTAGCGATGTGTATTGTTTACATGGACACAAGGGGAGTTTGTATGGATCTGAATGGATTGTCCTCCACCACTGTGCATTTCTCCCAGTGATAATGAAATGTTCTGGTACTTTAAGAGACAACAAAGTCAGCATTTATAGACTTCAAGTAGCAATAAAACAAACAAAAAAATTATAATTTTTTTAATAACTCAATTTCTTTTTAAAGGTAAGACTCAGTACTTTTTTTTTCCAAAAAGGAATTCAACATTTTAGATTTTTCTTAAACATTTGTTCACCAGCTTTACCAGCCAGATTATTGCCAATTTAAAAATAATCTTAAATCTCACCACACATTCTTGGACGAATTTAGGACCTTACTTTGATTAGGCCGTTCTAACTCAAGATTATAACTTGATGGAGCTGTATGTTTATAGCCAATCCTCTCCCACTGTCTCGAGCCTATGCTTGCATCCATCTTTCCATCCTGTCCATACCTGAGCTGTGGATATCTGTATCTGCCTTCATGGTATTGTTTGTTCACTAATCTAAATAAGAAGCTCAAAGGCTTTTTGTTCACATAATACAACAAAAGAATTAAGTTGCGTTAAAGTTTGATTTAGTGTCAAAGTTGTGATTGAAAACGTAAGAATCTGGCCACAAAAACAGAACCTTGCTAGCATACCAGCTATCTGTACAGCCTTGATTGATTCCACCACTTGTCCCAGCTTATCATGAATATTTCTAGGAATCAATTATCACCTCCGGTAGGAGAGATACCAACACAGACAGAATTCCCATGTCCAGTAAAACTGCTTTGCTGTTACTCCGCTCCTTCCCAGATAAGGGTTTTGTACAGAGACAAGCTACTCCATTGATTTCTCCTCTACCTCCTCTCATCTGTTCCTCCCTCTTTTCTCTCCCCCCTCCTCCTCCTCCTATCCTCTATCTGTCTACCCGTTGTTCGTCCATCTATGTCTCCGGAGTACAGTGCGATAATCCAGGACAATATGTTCCAACATCTGCCTCTCCATATGATGCCTGACCCACGCTGTTGACCCTCTTTATGACACACATGCACACACACATTTTCTTCCTCTCACACATCCACCTACCTCCTTCTCCACCCTTTTTTTTTTATCAGTTCCTCCCTTCAACGGATCCTCTGGATGTTCATCCTTTACGGTATTATCAACATTCCCTAGTCTGTCTTTTGCCATTTGTTTGATGTGAATGATAACTGTATCAATGCATGAAGGGTCAATAAGGAGTCAGATTAATATGCTCTAATCCACAATGTCCCACTCATCTCTCAGATTAAGATGCTAAATGCCAACCTTGCACACTCCAAAGCCTCCATTGCCTTAAAAACCTTCTGTAGAGGATTCTGTGTTAAGCCACTATTGACTGGAAGAGCTAGTCTGCACATTTCTATGGAGGCTGTTAGAAAAGAAGATGGCAGAAAGAGCATTAAATCACAGAGATTAAAACATTTTCTCTAAGAAATGCACTTATCACGGGGCTTTTGAGAGATCTCCTCTTAGTTGTCTTTTATCCCGTGTATTCACTTGCTATGGCGTGTCATCGGGTCAAAAGCCGTGTTTCTAAGCATGATTCCTTGCCTCTTATCTAGAGTATGCATCAGTCGACGAGGGGAATAGTTTCACAATGCCTTCACTTGAGAGCAACATTATGAAAATAATAATAAAACACGCAGCAGCTGTTAGTGAAGAGAGTCACCGTCATCTATCAAAAGTTGTTCATACAATGTAGTTTTTTTCCGTCTGCTAGATTTTTCCACCTCCACTAGTGTAATAAACCTAAAGGTGGACAAAGTAGAAGGGATTTGCAATATGGACATGAAGTTGTACCATCATATTTTGTGGTACTATTGTGATAGCGATAAATGTGATGATAAGAACTATTTGAGGTAACTGTGTGGTTGTGACTGTGTCACTGTAATTACAGCCCCACCAACACAAAACTGCTCTTGAAAAACATTCCCATTTGCATTAGGCTGCTTTATGACACCAGTCACATATAAAGAAGTGTGATTTGTATCACAAAGCAGCACACATTAACAGATATTTAATTTTAACTTCAAATGTATCAATACTCACTGAACAAACAGTGGAGAAAATAAAACAGAGAATACTGACAATTTCTGGGAATTTTAAAAAACATCAATTGGAATTTACTGTGACAATAAATGTAAAAAATTATCACGATAAATGATAAACGATTCAATAAATGGCCACCCCTACAAAGTAGTCTTTACCATGGTTTTAAAAATGTTTTCTAAAATCCTGCAGTGGAAATCCATGCTTCATTACCTAGCAGGGTTTTTACTGTCAGCGAACATTTGTTGGAAGAAAAAAAAATTACAGATAGATAGCATAGTTAAAATGGAGATTTAAATAATAATTGACATAATTCATCTAAGTAAGTGTCACTGCAGCCTCTTAAACAACAACAACATATCTTTATGGTTTCTAAGGACATGCAGCAAAAATTCAGCTGGGTGCAACTACACAGTGTTCCAAATTATTATGAAAATTGGATTTAAGTGTCATAAAGATTAAATTTGCTGTTGTGCTATTAAATTTATAGATGGTATTGTGTGTCAGGGCTCTTTGAATCACTATAATTAATTTCAGAGAGCTGGTTGATTAGTTTGTCTGGTGAGCTCAATTAAAGGAAATCTACTTAAGGATGTTCCACATTATTAAGCAGGCCACAGGTTTCAAGCAATATGGGAAAGAGAAAGGATCTCTGCTGACGAAAATCATCAGATAGTGTAGTGCCGTATGACAAGGTATGAAAACATTAGATATTTAATGAAAACTGAAGCGTTATCGTACTGTGAAGAGATTTGTGGCTGATTCAGAA